>OZ035835.1:1777881-1847881 GCA_964034765.1 Knipowitschia caucasica | reverse complement strand
ACCGCCGCGCATTCCCCACAATGTTAACATTCTTCCACATTCGACCACATTTACGTACAATAGGTTGGCGCCCATTGTGTGCCGAGTCCAAACCGGACCGGGCCGAGTTATGGTCAGTCATCCTGTCAGTAAACGGGTGACATGGCCCCCGTTTGCACCCTCATAATCCCACATAGACTGTCTATTAGGCCGCGGTTTAGCTGTCAATCACAGGCCGTAATCTGCGCTGGCGGCACTGGAGGATGGCGGCCTCTGGGAAAAAGTTAAAACGGACAAATTAAGTTCACATAAATGCATCTGAGTGGACTGGAGAGGGATCGGGAGTGACATCTGATAATCTGAGGCAATTGAGGATTATAAACTCTAGGACTGCCACAATTATGAAACTACTGGAACTCCTGCACCCAACTTTGTGAAATATCTTCAGCAGAAAATATATGGTGAAACAAGTATGAAGGAGAAGGTATGACGAGCACAGGGACTGGCCTCCTGCTGGGACTCTGAGGAGCACAGGGACTGGCCTCCTGCTGGGACTCTGAGGAGCACAGGGACTGGCCTCCTGCTGGGACTCTGAGGAGCACAGGGACTGGCCTCCTGCTGGGACTCTGAGGAGCACAGGGACTGGACTCCTGCTGGGACTCTGAGGAGCACAGGTACTGGCCTCCTGCTGGGACTCTGAGGAGCACAGGGATTGGCCTCCTGCTGGGACTCTGAGGAGCACAGGGACTGGCCTCCTGCTGGGACTCAGAGGAGCACAGGGACTGGACTCCTGCTGGGACTCTGAGGAGCACAGGGACTGGACTCCTGCTGGGACTCTGAGGAGCACAGGTACTGGCCTCCTGCTGGGACTCTGAGGAGCACAGGGATTGGCCTCCTGCTGGGACTCTGAGGAGCACAGGTACTGGCCTCCTGCTGGGACTCTGAGGAGCACAGGGACTGGACTCCTGCTGGGACTCTGAGGAGCACAGGGACTGGCCTCCTGATGGGACTCTGAGGAGCACAGGGACTGGCCTCCTGCTGGGACTCTGAGGAGCACAGGGACTGGCCTCCTGATGGGACTCTGAGGAGCACAGGGACTGGACTCCTGCTGGGACTCTGAGGAGCACAGGGACTGGCCTCCTGATGGGACTCTGAGGAGCACAGGGACTGGACTCCTGCTGGGACTCAGAGGAGCACAGGGACTGGCCTCCTGCTGGTCCCAGAGTCAGAACTAAACATATGGAGGCAGTGTTTCATATTTATATTTATGCAGCTTAGAAGTCTTCCTGAAAATGTTCATATCATAAAAACAGTTCTGTGTAGCTGTTTTTTAATATACTGTGATTATTTATGAATTTAATATTTATTTTAATTTGTTGTTAAGGTGTCATATAAATAAGCGTCCCTTGCCTTGTCTGAAAAGTGAATGCACCTGCCCTCCCCCTATGCTACAGCTAGAAGTATTTTTTTAATTACTTGTTTACAAATGTGAAATCTACCAGCTGAAAGCGCAGTTGGAGCTACAGATTTGTGTGCCGTAAGTGACTGATTTTAGCGCGGCTGGATCTAAAAAAGCAAATCCAGGTCATTTAGCGAATAGCATTTAGCATGTTTCCTTTAAGAGGGTGAAAACTAAACACATGTTCTCATATTTCTAGATTGACAACAACGATGCTTCCTGTACATTATTAGTTCATTAAAAGTTTCTTAGATCATGTCCGAGGCGAGAGTTTGGATAAAAAACCTCCTTTGGGACCACCTGAGTGTTGGCCCTGATTGGATTATTCTGCTGCTCCTTTGTGTGGCCCGTTTAAGGACCATGGGAGCAGAGTCAGGGGCCGTGTTATAAATTAACGTCTGACCTCTGGTTTTGTGTGTGGTGTTGGAGAGAGCAGCCCACAGCCCGGAGCAGGGCGGACCCCCGAGCGGACCCCCGAGCGGAGCCTCTCTTTGGGGGTGTCAGCGCCTCATGAATCGTCCCGCTCAAAGCATGTTTATAGACTGTGTAAAGGAGTGTGTCTTTGTGCGCGGGACGGTCCTGCAGTTTCCCCGAGAGAGTGGAGAGGACACAGGGGGAGAGAGACCCCCCTAGGGGAGAGAGACCCCCCCACTGGCAACGTGCTCTCTCACCCTGTAACACTTTATGGTTTGGAAAAGTCGGGAGTTTGGGTTTTTTTCAACCTGTCTCTCTGTCTCTCTCTCTCTCTGGTCTCTCTCTCTCTCTCTCTGGTCTCTCTCTCTCCCTCTCTCTCTGGTCTCTCTCTCTATATGTCTCTCGCTCTGACTCTTTTGTGTCTTTCTCTGTCTCTCTCTCTGGTCTCTCTCTCTCTGTCTTTCTCTCTATATGTCTATCTCTCTCTCTCTGGTGTCTCTCTCTGGTGTCTCTCTCTCTGTCTCTTTGTCTGTCTGTCTTTCTCTCTCTCTCTCTCTGTCTCTCTCTAGTGTCTCTCTCTCCCTGTCTCTTTCTCTGTCTCTCTCTCTCTTTATGTCTCTGTTCTTCAACCCGGTGGTGTCTCTCTCTCTGGTTTGGAACATGAAACTGTTAACACTAGAACTACCTTTTAGTTTTGGGAGAGTTGTTACTAATGGTGTAAACTGTATGTTTTTGGTCTTCTATGAGTAGTTTGTCATTTTTTAATAAGTAGCAGTTCTCTCTCTGTGGTCTCTCTCTCTCTGGTCTCTCTCTCTGGTCTCTCTCTGTGGTCTCTCTCTCTGGTCTCTCTCTGGTCTCTCTCTCTGGTCTCTCTGTGGTCTCTCTCTGTGGTCTCTCTCTCTGGTCTCTCTCTGTGGTCTCTCTCTCTGGTCTCTCTCTCTGGTCTCTCTCTGGTCTCTCTGGTCTCTCTCTCTGGTCTCTCTCTGTGGTCTCTCTCTCTGGTCTCTCTCTCTGGTCTCTCTCTGTGGTCTCTCTCTCTGGTCTCTCTGTGGTCTCTCTCTGTGGTCTCTCTCTCTGGTCTCTCTCTGTGGTCTCTCTCTCTGGTCTCTCTCTGTGGTCTCTCTCTCTGGTCTCTCTCTCTGGTCTCTCTGTGGTCTCTCTCTGTGGTCTCTCTCTCTGGTCTCTCTCTGTGGTCTCTCTCTCTGGTCTCTCTCTCTGGTCTCTCTCTGTGGTCTCTCTCTGTGGTCTCTCTCTCTGGTCTCTCTCTCTGGTCTCTCTCTCTGGTCTCTCTCTGGTCTCTCTGGTCTCTCTGTGGTCTCTCTCTCTGGTCTCTCTCTCTGGTCTCTCTCTGTGGTCTCTCTCTCTGGTCTCTCTCTCTGGTCTCTCTCTGGTCTCTCTCTCTGGTCTCTCTGTGGTCTCTCTCTGTGGTCTCTCTCTCTGGTCTCTCTCTCTGGTCTCTTTCTGGTCTCTCTCTGGTCTCTCTCTCTCTGGTCTCTCTCTGTGGTCTCTCTCTCTGGTCTCTCTCTGTGGTCTCTCTCTCTGGTCTCTCTCTCTGGTCTCTCTCTCTGGTCTCTCTGTGGTCTCTCTCTGTGGTCTCTCTCTCTGGTCTCTCTCTGTGGTCTCTCTCTCTGGTCTCTCTCTCTGGTCTCTCTGGTCTCTCTGGTCTCTGGTCTCTCTCTTACTAACGTCTACTGTGCCTTGTCCCTGATCAAATAAATAAATCCAATACATTTCTGGATCAAACAAACAAAATATATTACTAATACCATACACACATATACATACAATTTCCGTACCCCAGCTTTCCTTCAGCCCCTGCAGCAGCAGAGGTCAGGTCTCTGTGTCCCGGGTCACACTCAGCAGGAGAGTGTGCAAACAGAGGGGACTCCCTGACCTGCTGCACCTTGGTCGCAGCAGACAAAGCTCCAGCGCCTGAGCATTAGTTATGGCTGTTAGTCCGTATTAGACATGGCTGTTAGCAGATAAAGCTAGCAGCAGCGCAGAGTCTATAGCCTGGCGCTGCTGTCATGTCCAGCCTGAGACCCATTCACGTCCGCACCTGTCGCCACACGTCAACACATGTGACAGCTTTACTTCAGAGGGCACAGGACAATGGGAAGTTTATAGATTACACGGCTCTGAATAGAGACGAGCCGGAGAGTGTGTTTTTATGGATTTAAGTCAAGTTTTTAATGCTTTGGGATGAGAGCTGAGGGTTTTTTGTCTAAAAAACTCTGTGTTGCTCTCTCTCTCTCTCGCTCTCTCTCTGGTCATATACCCACACATACCCCACACATACCCCCACATACCCACACATACCCCCACATACCCACACATACCCCCACATACCCCCACATACCCACACATACCCACACATACCCCCACATACCCCCACACATACCCACACATACCCCCACATACCCACACATACCCCCACATACCCACACATACCCACACATACCCCCACATACCCCCACATACCCACACATACCCCCACATACCCCCACATACCCCCACATACCCACACATACCCCCACATAACGCGTGTGTGTCTGTGTGTGCGTGTGTGTACCCGTGTGTGTCTGAAAGCAGCCCTATAATAACGCATGTCTGTGTGTGTGTGTGTGCACGTGTGTGTGTGTGTGCACTTGTTTTCGACTCCTGGTGGGTTCCATAACCTGAGATTCCACTCACGTCATGGGGACTGGTTTTACGTGGTGGGGCCCGAACACCGGACCCCACTGGTCCAAGCTTAATAATCAATGGGTAATGCTTTTCTAACGGTCCTTATGCAGTCTCTGTAAAAATATGGAAAGGACCCCTGGAGGTTTACTTTCCTGAAAAAAGTGTGTTATGTGTCGGAACTCTGGTGGTGGGTTGCGGGATATCAAGGAGGGGCACACTGGGGCAATTTCAATCCAGCAGGCTGGAGCCAATCATGGAGCAGCACAACAGAGGCTGGAGCCAATCATGGAGCAGCACAACAGAGGCTGGAGCCAATCATGGAGCAGCACAACAGAGGCTGGAGCCAATCATGGAGCAGCACAACAGAGGCTGGAGCCAATCATGGAGCAGCACAACAGAGGAAATCAGGTGTCAGGCTAGAAAAGGTGCAAGTGTGTGGTTCATTAGGCTGCAGCCAATCACAGAGCAGCACACTGAAGCGCACGCTTACAAACCACTGGTAAGTGCTGACTACAAGTCATGACTTCAAATTGTTATATAGAATGATTACAAATTATTTGTTGTTTGTGCAGCTTAGTCAAGAGTCGCTAATTGATGAAGTCGACTCAGATTCTGACGATTTAACTGTCAAGAAGAAACCTGTAAAAAAGTATGGAAAAAAGAAAAATCAAAAACACTTTTCTTCAAGACTCGGAAAGTGACGAACCAAAGGCAAATAAGATTGTTATCATGCAGCTGCAAAAGAAGAAAAATGGGGGGCGAGTTTACAGCAAGAGACACTTCTGCCTCTACTGTTCAATGTCCTGCCACAAAATGTCCCGTCATTTGACTAGAAAACATGGAAATGAAAGTGACGTAGCCAGAGCATTGGCTCTACCTGTGAAATCTAAAGCACGTAAACTTCACTTTGATTTGATCAGGAATAGTGGAAACCGTGAGCACAATTTTGAGGTTTTAAAGGCCGGCATTGGAACTTTAGTCCCAGCTAAACAGCCAAATTCCCCAGTTAAATCCAGTGAGTTTTTGCACTGTATAGACTGTGGGGCATTGCTTAAGCGAAAGTCGCTGTGGAAGCATGTGGCCAGGTGCCGGCTTTCACAGAAAGATGCCCAGGCTAAACCAGGTAGAAGTAGGGTCCAGTCCCTCTGCTCCCTAGCCCAGCCTGTACCGGAGGGCATCAGCAAAAAGCTGTGGTCTTTAATTTGGGCAATGCATCAGGATGAGGTCACGGGTGTTGTCAAAGCAGAAAAGGGGATTCTGAGACTCGGAGAGCACCTGTACTTAACCCTTTAGGCGCCAGAGTTTTTTCAAGAAAATATACAATTTTGATTTCAAGATTTCAAAAGGCTATAACTTTAAAATGGTTTGAGATAAAGGCATACTGTAAATTAGAAATATCTTCAGTTTGAACCAAACTTTGGGATGGAAGTTGATTCGTCATCTAATTTGCATATTGTGACGTCATCAAGGTGGCGGCCATTTTGGAAAATGTTAATTATTGTATAAAGACTTCAAAAAGCTGTAGCTTGGGAGTTATTTGAGATCAGGGAATACTATAAACAGTCAATGTGAAATATATTTAGTATGAAATGAATTTGGGATAGAAATAAATTCCCTGATCCAGATTATAGATAATGTTTTAGCACTGGTTCGCGGCCATATGGAATTGTATTATTTTCAAAGACCTTCAGTGATCAAGACAGCACTCTTTATAGTTTACAGTCATGAAATCTTGAGATTGGTTTCAATATTTCCCTTTCAGAGAAGTAGTGGGCTTACTATTTTTCTCAGTGGAAATGAGGCTCCAGGATTTACCGTTTAGAAACAGAGAGATGAAATGAATGGGCTCAGAACTTGTCAGATCGTCTCAACAACATACAACAGGCTCTTCAACACTTCTGATCCACTTTTGTGGATTATTTTCTCTCAAGAACTGCCTTGATCCTCATCATCGCTGTTGGTAAAGGCAGTGAACGCGATTAGCGATGTGTTTTTTTCCCGCGGCTCCCCCACGACTTCTCCCGCGTCTCCCGTGTTCCCCGTGGATGTCTACCCCCGCTACTTTCTCCCACATGCCCGGTGTTATGATGCCCCTGTCCCCTCGACCACGGCCCCTGCTTGGCGTTCACAGAATGCTTCTACCGCGGCCACACGGAGGACAAGCAGCCGCTGTACAGGGGCTGATTGTGGACTATATGGAGCGCGGTCTCCCCGTCACCAATAATGTCCGTGTCTGCTTCACTGGACACCTGCGTGTCTTCCTCCTCTGAATCTGAGTGAGCCAGTACCAGACCAAGTACTTCTCTGGTACTGAAGACCTCGTGAGTAAAATAAAAAACACTCTCTCCCTCTGCTCTGCTCTCGCCCCTCTCAGCTCTACCGCTGCTGCTTCGCCTCCGCGCTGCTGCGCCGCAGGTGTTTTACAAACTCAATTTACTCAAAAACTTTCAATATAACCACACCCACAAATGTTGCTCATATTACAGGCACACATGTCCACTAACCCCTGGTGAAAAGTATTAACAAGATTCTGCACCACATTTTTACATACAGCCTGTTTAAGTGAGCAATGTTGCTTGTCGCAATATTGCGACTTTGGCGCTTAAAGGGTTAAAACACGGGCATGATAAGACTAAGCATGATTACATTAGGCAGAAAATGAGAGAAGTCGGTAGGTTAATTAACGAAGCAAAAACCGCAGGGAAACTGAAAACAATGAAGGATTTCTTTATTCCTTCCAACTTTAACCATGTGATTGATGCAGTCAGGTCTGTGGCTGGATATGATGAGGAAACAAATCAATACAAGACTCCATCCTTGGCCCTCAAACTCGGCCATAGCCTCAGAAAGCTAGCAGATATTCTTGAATGTGACTCAAAAATGGAGCATTGTGTTGATGAACTATTTATTAAAAACCTCCAACGAAGCCGGCTGCTTTTTGAGAAGAGGTGGGACGTCTGTGTTTCTTCTGCTGCCCTACAGACCCTCCGGCAAGCCAAGTGGAACACTCCGGACCTGCTCCCTCTGACTGAGGACGTTAGGAGCCATGCATGCACATATTGAGGTATGTCGACCTGAATATGTGCAAACCCTAATAAGTGAGCCAACGTCTAAGCATTGGTCTAAACTGGCAGTTTTGACTCTTTGTGAGGTCATTATTTTCAATCGAAGAAGGGAAGGTGAGGTTTCAAAGATGCCACTGACAGCCTTTACCTTAAGAAGTAAGACTGGGATCCATTCTGACATTGCTCTGGGACTGTCCCAACTTGAGAAAAAGCTGTGTCAGCATTTTCAACGCATTGAAATTAAAGGGAAAAGAAGTCGGAAAGTGCCGGTTCTTTTGACTCCTGAAATGATTGCTTGGATGGAGGTGCTGGTGGAGAACAGAAGGGCCTGTTCCATCTCTGACCATAACCCATACTTCTTTTCCCGCCCGGGCGCAGACACCCACATCAGGGGATCAGACTCCCTACGCCAGGTAGCCAAAGAATGTGGTGCGGTGCATCCAGAGATGCTATCCTCAACCAAACTTAGAAAGCACATAGCTACTATGTCTACAGTTCTCAATATGAAAGAGAATGAGATGGACATACTTGCCAACTTCCTCGGCCATGACATTCGCATCCACAGGCAATATTACAGACTACCAGAGGGGACACTGGAGCTGGCCAAAATCAGCAAAGTGTTGATGGCCATGGAGCAGGGAAGAGTGACGGAATTCGAAGGAAAGAGCCTCGACCAGATACAAATTGAGCCTGAAGGTAATTCTTGATATTATTAAAATATGTATGATTTTTTTCCCCTAAAGGCCACTTGTATTTTTATTTTCTGTGCGACAGGGAGAGCAGTAGAGATCCTCTCACAAACGGACGGGCTAAAAGAAACTTCAAGCGGAGAACCTTCAACCATTCATCCAGATGCACCCCATGGTAGTGGCAGTGCCCCTTCTGGTAAGTGTACCAGGTGGGGGATTACAGCCAGGCTGCTTGGTCCTAACCCTGGGAGTGTATATTGCTAATATATTTTTATTTCTCTCCCTAGAACGTGTAAGAAAGCCATGGTCTGCATCTGAGGTGAAGGCTGTGGAGAAGACCATGACACCTTTCATACAGACTGGAAAGGTCCCTGGGGAAGTCTCACTGCCTGGCCTGCATTAATGCCTCACCAGATGACCTTAGACATCGGACATGGAGTGGCATTAAATTCTATGTCAAAAATAGAATCACTGCAATTCGAAAAAAAAATCTAAAATAAAATTCCTTTAAAAGAGTTGTTTGTTTTCTATTGACTGTTTTGTATTACTTAAAGTAGTCCCAGTAAAAAAAGATTATGTCTATGGGTCCCATTCTGAACGGCCCTGTCAAAGGGACCCACCAGGTAACAAAAACGTGTATGTGTGTGTGTGTGTGTGTGTGTCTCTGAAAGCAGCCCTATAATAACGCGTGTCTGTGTGAAGGTGATGGAGGGTCCGGAGGAGGGTGTTTGAGCAGAGGATGGGTGGAGGAAGGATGGGTGCAGCCGTGACTACAGCCGTGACTACAGCCGCACACGTTTAATCCACATTTAATTTAAAGAGCCATTAACTACAATCACAGCATTCAGATCCATCACGGCCTGACACCGGCCTGAGATTGCCCCGTTCTCTGCCCCCTATGACTGATCGCCCCTCTGCTCCACCGATCACCACCAAACAACACTCTCCACATCCACAACACGCCGCGAGGACGGGGTAAGTGCGGCTCGGAGCGGCGCCGCGGACTTAAACGCAGAATTATACACGTGTTACAGGAAGGAAGGACAGAAGTGTAGCTGGGGACGGAGATCGAGTGTTTGTTGATGGTTTTTGGAGCCGTAGCAACTGCCCTGAGTCAAAGTCAGAGTTTTCCAACCAGTGGGCCGAGGCAGGTTTGTGAGCCTTGAGAATTTGCTTGGTGTGCCTGTGGAAATGATCCATGATCTAATTGGTCCAAATACTGTGAAAAGATGTCGTTGATTTACTGTATTTATTCTATTTTAGTTTTACCATGATGTTTTTATGTGTGTGTCCTATTTGATTTTGAATATTTTTTGTTTTGATTTTCTAAAAAGTTTGATGTAAAATATTTAGCTTTTTTATGGAGTTTCATTTTAGTTTTAGCTGGTGCTGTGCCACGGCTGCTCTTATATTTGTTTTGGCAATTTATCTGGTGAATTAGTGTCTGAGTTTGAAGGCGGTCATTTCCAACTCCTCCCTCTGGTGGTAGCAGAGGGATATTACAGGCGGAATTCATCATTAAGACATAATTTCACATTCTATAACATGAAATTAAAGTAAATAGTCCCATAATAACATTGAATAACCAAAATAATGCATAATATTCCTTCTTTTAACTTGTCCCTGAGCCCTGACCTTGATGCCGTCTCCGGGGAATCAAAACTACATTTGTTTTTACCCTGAGCAAAGTCACAAACGCACCATTTTTGCCGTAACCCGCCGCCATAACTTGTATTCACACGCGACGAGGCCAGTTTGGCTCGTCACCTGATGCCATCAATCACCGCGTGGCGCCGAAATGCTCCGGCGAGTTGCCCTTTTTTAATCCGAGGGAAGCGCGGCGGCCACTCCCCTCTGAACAAGTCATCAGCTGCAGTCTGTGTTTTCAATGGGAGGAGGTCAGGCTCAAATGAATATGTGACATGTAATCATATCTGCTCGTATATCAGGTTGCCGTGACAACAGCGGGGGTCCCGGGGGTAGAGGGTGACATTGGGTGACCTTCTGAGGGGCCGAGCCGCAGTGTCGGCCGGGGACAGTGATGGACGATAGGGGACAGAGGTGCGGACATGGGACACATCTACAGTATGTATATATGTGTGTGTGTGTGTGTGTGTGTGTGTTTGTATATGTTTGTATGTGACGACGAATCAGTGTCTAGCGTGCCAAAGGACATTCATATGAACCAGAAGAGTTCACAGCACTTTGAGTCCACACAAAAGGCCACGGAGATAAAATTCATGAGTCAGAAAAGGTGATTTACTCTAAACACAAGCAGCAGATGGGGTATGCTAGCCAAAAATGCTTATTAAAACTTTTTTCCCAATGCATTATTCTAGCGTGGGACAGACACACACAGACACACACTGACAGAGGCAGTGCAGAGAGAAAGTATTGGTGCTAAATATATCGGTAAAATAAAACCTCGAAATCTTGGTCCAGTATCTTTAGAACTAATGCTACCACTTTACTTGTAAATGTCTCCTGTGTGAGATCAACAAAGTCTATCTTATCTCATCTTACTCATTAGTTACCAACGAGATCTTTTTTTGAGCCTAAAGACAAAAACAATGAAAACTCAGTCTGCGTTTTCCCTACTGCAATACTCCTCCCAAAGTTCTCCCATCTCAGTACTAACCAGACACATCCCTGCTTAACTCCAGGCATAGGGAAGATAAAAAAGTCCCATTTGAGAAACTGTTTGTGACGTTCGTTCGTAAGACTTTCACAAAGACACATAATCCATCACATGTCATTTTGAGTGGATCTTCTGAGGCCCTAAAACGCTGTGCGGCGCCGCGGCCGATGATGACGTGCCGACTGAGCCGATCAGTCATTTCTGAGCATTAGTTATTACCCACAATGCATTTCTGTCACAGGGCCCCCTCCCTCCCAGAAGAAGCCTGTATTATTTATGGGGGTCACGCCTAGAGCTGACAAATAAGAGGTCAGAGAATGGGATGGACTTCCAAACCGGCGCCACGCTGGACTTTTAAAACATCAAGTTTTATTGGACTGGACCGGACTGGGCTGGACTGGGCTGGACCGGGCTGGACTGGACTGGGCTGGACTGAAGTGGACTGGACTGGAGTGGACTGGAGTGGAATAGACTGGAGTGGAATAGACTGGACTGGACCAGACTGGAATGGACTGGGCTGGACTAGACTGGACCGGGCTGGACTAGACTGGACTGGGCTGGGCTGTACCGGACTGTGCTGGACTGGACTGGACTGGAATGGACTGGGCTGGACTGGAATGGACTGGACCGGACCGGACCGGACTAGACTGGAGTGGACCGGACTAGAGTGGACCGGACTGGACTGGCCGTAATAATCGTATCATTAAACTATGAGCTGTTGCCCAATAGGAAAACAAATCTATGTATTTTTGTGAAGCCCAAACACAGCAGTTGTTTTGGGCTGAAAACTCACGATTGTTTAACTCAGAGGTGTTGAACTTGTTCTGGTTGAGGCTGAATAATAAATGAAAGGTCTGGTCTGGGGCCGAGAGAATAAGTGGGTTTCATTTGTTATATTTTTTTGGAATATGAAGGTTTTTTTTTATAAATGACTTGTTTCACATTCGTTGGATTAGAAATTATTTTCGTATTATTTAATTATTTAAGGTTAGCCTAATTCAAATAAACCATCTCTTTTTATATTAGTTCAGTTTCTGTGGACTGGACCAAAACTGGACCCAAACTGGACCAAAACTGGACCAAAACTGGACCAACACTGAACCAAATATTGAAGTATAGAGGAAGATGTTCTACTTCCGGGTGGATCATCAAAACTATTGCTCCTCCCAACTGTCAATCATTCTGGGGATTCGTGCTCGTCCAATAAGACCAGAGAGATTTGTTCAAAAAGTGGAGAGGGTGGTTCTTTCATAAGAAAATTGGGAAATCCTGCTTCATATCTTTAAGAAGAAATGTATTTGAAGAATTGTAAAAAACAAAAATGTGGAAATGGTCTCGCGGCCGGATCTGGCCCCCGGGCCTCATTCTTAATAATCCATCATTCTTGCATTAATTCTGTTGAGGAATCGTTGAGAATGCAGATGAGATTCTGATTCTGATGAGATTATGACTCTGACCCATGTGAGACTGAAGTGAAGCCAATGGTGTGGATCCTAAAGCACTTTTTCCAAAAACAAACAGGATCTTTTACAGAAACACAGATTTTACGTATCATTTTATCTTTTACCATAGCGTATGAGTGTTAGAATTTAATTTCTCAGCCACAAAACCAACAAACTCATGTCAATACCAAACTGTTTTTCTATCTGTGTGGAGTTGTAGATGACGACAAAAGTTCTCATCCACAAAAAACCACAAAACTGTTTCTGTCTCAAGCGTCTCTTTCAGATTACAGATGGAAATCAGCAACATCTACAACTACAATCTGGTGTTTTTACATCTCCTGCTGCTCAATAATACACACTGCCCTATCCAAAAACACAGATATGAATACAGTATTAACACATTGACCTACATTTAGCTTCCAACGACCTTAATGGACATTGCTCATATGTCTCTAAAGAACCCAAACCATTGTGTTTAAACATAATTGCATTTCTTGTGTGTTAACCGTTTGATTCTCTGATCCGTGTTGGCGAATTCAACAGTTTGGTTAAGTCCTCCAAGATAACTACTGTTGTGATTTAGGGCAATACTTCATAATAATTCAAGAATAAAAAGAATTGGATTGAATTCAGTGCATATGACTGGGTGAACACTCGCCGGTGAGACAGACAACGTGCATTCACCAGTCCATCCCAGGAGCAGCCAATAAATCAGTAATAAATCCAATTATTCAAATGAATCCCAGACAATGAATCCGATCAATGTCTTTCACGAACGCCATTACTCCATTAGCAACCCTCAAAGAACCCGCTTCACGTTCAGCCCAACGTCAACAACCGCCTGACGATCTCCTCGGGCAAACATCTCCCACAAAGCGGCTCTAATCCCAACACATCCGAGATCTCTCCCCGCCGACCGCTTCCATATTGCTCGTCTCATTTGATTGTGATTCAGACATGATAAACTCATTTATGATCCGTGCGCCCGGGAACGTCGTGCATCTCACCTGTCAAACCCAACAACCCCGAGTCTCCCGCTCCGTGATGGATGCGAACCCCTGCTTAGAGCCCGGGTCGGAGCTTTCTAAATGACTTCATCTCCTTAACATCTACAACTATGAATCTCCCGCTCGCAACGCCGCTAAATCAAGCAGGAAGTTAAGTTTGATGGAGGGGGGAAGTTGAAAGTAATCACGCCCCATGCTGGGAGTGGACTACAGAGGGCAGTAAAAGGGTACGACAAGTCAACGCCGTTATGGACACGGTCAAACCTGCCAAGCCACACACACAAACTCGGATTTTGATCTACAGCCGAGGCCGCCATTTTCTTTCCCCCAATGTAAAACAATCAATAGCAAGGGCACATTAAGGTCCGGGCGGCACACTTTTATTTATATAAGCCAATGACAAATCCTTATGATGCAATGGGTTTTGGAGGCATGTATAACCGCGCCAACGGAATGAATGTACGGGAGGTGTCAGGGCGGGAGATTGACGGAGCTCGGGACATCCATCAAAGCCACCTCTCAAAATAAATGCACCTGCTATTTTGTCCACTTCACTCTTATTCAGCATTTCAATTAATGTTCCCTTCATTTGTTCAGAGCCATAACTCACTGACGGATTACGGAGAGGACGGACGCTGCATATGTACAGGCCTGTCACTTAAATCAAGCACAAACTGGGCCAGAAAAGGGAGAAAATTGGACAAAAAAGAGACTGGGGGTAATTTATGAAAGAGTCTAGTTGCTTAGTAATGTAACAGTTTGTAGCGGTGATTTAAAGGAGTGTTGTTAGACATTACTCTGAGTGACTTTGAGACAGAGTTGGATTTTGAAGGTTTTGGGAGTGAAAATATTGGTCGTTTTCTACTCTCCCCCAATTGAATGTGGATTCTTAGAAATGACGCTGCTTAAAGACACACTTGCTTTGTATTGGCAGAAAGTCATCTTTGAAGAGCGGCACGGTGGCTGAGTGGTTAGCCCTCTCGCCTCTCAGCAAGAAGGTCCTGGGTTCGAATCTCAATGTTGTGGCGCACGGACAGGACAGTAGTAAGAGACACACAGGGAGCACACAAAATATACAAAATAATAAGTAGTAGCTATGTTTCTTAACTAGCTGTAGATGCTTCAATCAAAGTCTAGCAGTTTATTAATTGGGGAAAGAAATCTAAGCTCGAAATAATGTTTTAACGTTGAAGAGGCACAAACGCTTTTTTCCATTCAGACCCTGGAAGAACACCTGCCTTATACATACATACTGTACCTAACCCACAGCAGCGCTCTCTCGGCCTGTTGCTGAATGTGGGATCACGTGTTGTTTAAAGCAGGTGTTTGAAGAAGGCTTGCAACGAACGCTTCAGCTCCAAGTGAGAATTTTGCTTTCTCCCTTCAGTGTCCGAAAAACAATAAAATGAGAGTAATGTTTTTATTTCTCTTGTGTAATGTTAAGCTCTGAACTCTGGAGGAGCAGTCTAAACAGCAGAGGAGTCCAAACCGGTCCAGACAGACCCGCTGTGGCGCCCATTTCATCAAATCTTCAGCGGCCCTTTCTGGACCGGTTTGGACACCTCTGCCATACAGAATTTTGCAAATATTGTTTCATATGGAGCTGTTTGTGTGTCTAAAATAAAGATTAAATAAATAAATGGTCCAATCAAGGAGTTTGCTCAGACATTGTGTCCCGAGTGCACCAACACAAACCCACTTTCATGATGGATTCTCCGCCAAGTTGCATGTTGAATGTCATTGCGTGTTACAAAGCGACAAAGCACAGTCTCTGAATAATCCTCTCTTTCAAATGAAGAGCAAATGCTTTGTAAGTGCATCCATTTCCCTGTTTATTCACACCAGACATCCCAAATGATCTCACCGCACGCTGTTTATTAACGACAGGCCATAAAGGTAAAGTCACGGCTCCCAACTCATCCCAGTCTGCTGTCACTCTGCCTCCCTCTCTCTCTCTCTCTCTCTCTCTCTCTCTCTCCCTCTCTCCCTCTCTCCCTCTCTCTCTTGTCAAAACTAACAACGTTCCAAAGCATCTCGCCGCCAATTGTTTTTCCCGCCACGCTTCTTGATAAATCCACACTTGTCACAAACAGCGGCAGACGTTCTAAGTGACCCGAGAGAGAGGAGATTCCGCTCGCCTTGTCCGGTTCAACATGGGTCTGTCTGTAATAGGATTTCTCCAAAGCGGCCAGGATAGATGGAGATTCCAGGCGGTTTCATCTACTAAGAGAGGGCATAAATCAGCGGCGGCGGGAGCGGAGACGAGCCCAGGGTTATCAGCAGTCTGCCTCCCGCGCCACAGCTTTGCATTAAACCATTAGTGAAATTAATTCATCTTTCATAAGAGGTTTGAGCCGTATCCATGATCTATGATAACAACCAATTTCTCACTACGAAGAAGCTCCGGGGGGGGGGGGGTACCAGCGAGCATCCGGATAGACTACACAAATGTTCTGGTCTTAAACGGGCTGACATTACGAGGAGCGCTCCCGAAGCATCAGTCCAGGTTCATATCTCAGGAGCCGGAGCAGGGGATAAATCAGGAACTTTTCTTTGCCTTTTTCGTTTTCTTTCAGACACATTTGCAGAAGTCGACAGGTGCAGAGAGTTGTGTGTCCTCTGATGGTGCTTTACAAAGACATACAATCACACACAAAGATTGTCAAATATATAAGGTAGGACAATCGTATCATAAAAACACAGTAATAAAACTAGAATTAATGTAATAGACAAATATCAAACTCATTCACACGCACTGGACTTAAACAATGCCAGAGACAAGGCCTTCCGCACAGTCCTTTCTGTGTGGAGTTTGCATGTTCTCCCTGTGTCTGCATAGGTTTTCTCCTGATGTTCCAGTTTCCCCGACCACTAAAACCATGTACGACAGATATGAATGTAGTGGGGGAATCATCCAACCCCTTTTCTAACCAGCTACAGGTTACTTGTCTGTTGGACTGACATATGTAAAAATATGTATTGTGTAAGTTTGAGATAAATAAATAAACAAAACATTCATTGATTTTAATTCTTTGAGCGATTCTTTTGATCAGCACTTGCCAATGTTCTCTCCCTCACACTCAGACCCCAGTGTGAGGCTTATAAATGTCCCCATAGCAAAAATATCTACACATTTACAATGACTGTGGACCATGTGCCCGCCTCAGTAACAACAGGACTCTCACATGGTGTCTTTATGGTTTCAAGCACACATTAAACCAGATGCCCCGGAGCAGCTGTGTTAAAGTCCTGCCACCATCGCTCCAAACGCAGCTACATCTCACTCGCCGTAATTGTTTTCAGATCATTTGTACAAACTGTTATCCCGGTGCGTCTGCGAGAGGGGGGGGGGGGGTGGAGGGGAGGGGAGGGGGAGGGACAGCGAGGGAGGGGGGGGGAGGCTTGCATACATTTGAGTGAGGACCATTGGAGCGTGGGTGACAGATGAGAGCGGAGAGTGGAGACGACACAGCCACACTCGTCTCTTTATTACTTTATCAGCGGCACTGAGCTGTGAGGCCCGAGAACAGACCCAGGAGACGGCTTCACAGAGATACAGGCGTAACACAGAGATACAGGGGTCACAGAGATACAGGCGTAACACAGAGATACAGGGGTCACAGAGATACAGGCGTAACACAGAGATACAGGGGTCACAGAGATACAGGCGTAACACAGAGATACAGGGGTCACAGAGATACAGGCGTAACACAGAGATACAGGGGTCACAGAGATACAGGCGTAACACAGAGATACAGGGGTCACAGAGATACAGGCGTAACACAGAGATACAGGGGTCACAGAGATACAGGCGTAACACAGAGATACAGGGGTCACAGAGATACAGGCGTAACACAGAGATACAGGGGTCACACAGAGATACAGGCGTAACACAGAGACACAGGCGTGACACAGACACAGGCTTCACAGAGATACAGGGGTCACACAGAGATACAGGCGTAACACAGACACAGGCATCACACAGACACACAGACACAGGCGTAACACAGACACAGGCGTAACACAGACACAGGCTTCACACAGACACAGGCATCACACAGACACACAGACACAGGCGTAACACAGACACAGGCTTCACACAGACACAGGCATCACACAGACACACAGACACAGGCGTAACACAGACACAGGCTTCACACAGACACAGGCATCACACAGACACACAGACACAGGCGTAACACAGACACAGGCTTCACACAGACACACAGACACAGGCGTAACACAGACACAGGCTTCACACAGACACACAGACACAGGCATAACACAGACACAGGCTTCACACAGACACAGGCATCACACAGACACACAGACACAGGCGTAACACAGACACAGGCTTCACACAGACACACAGACACAGGCGTAACACAGACACAGGCTTCACACAGACACACAGACACAGGCGTAACACAGACACAGGCGTCACACAGACACAGGCTTCAATACAGATACAGGCGTAACACAGACACAGGCGTTACACAGACATCACACAGACACAGGCATCACACAGACACAGGCGTGACACAGATACAGGCGTAACACAGACACAGGCGTTACACAGACATCACACAGACACAGGCGTCACACAGACACAGGCGTGACACAGATACAGGCGTCACACAGATACAGGCGTAACACAGACACAGGCGTGACACAGATACAGGCGTCACACAGACAGGCGTCACACAGACACAGGCGACACACAGACACAGGCGTCACACAGACACAGGCTGAAGTTCCAATGAGCTGTCCCTGATTTCTGTTAAAGATGCTTTACCCAATTTTTGTTGTTTTGAGTTCATAAAAATGCTTATTACAACAAACAAGTTGTATTATAATCCGTAATTTAATTGAAAGTATCTCGGGGTCTTGTTCACGAGTGAGGGGAGAATGGAGCG
Organism: Knipowitschia caucasica; assembly: GCA_964034765.1. NCBI lineage: Eukaryota > Metazoa > Chordata > Actinopteri > Gobiiformes > Gobiidae > Knipowitschia > Knipowitschia caucasica. The sequence continues at coordinate 1,829,584 of OZ035835.1, read as the reverse complement.
TGAGATTGACAGGCGGATCGGTGCAGCGTGCGCAGTGATGCGGTCGCTGTATCGGACCGTTGTGGTAAAGAGGGAGCAGCGTCTGCAGTCAGAGCTGTATCGGACCGTTGTGGTAAAGAGGGAGCAGCGTCTGCAGTCAGAGCTGTATCGGACCGTTGTGGTGAAGAGGGAGCAGCGTCTGCAGTCAGAGCTGTATCGGACCGTTGTGGTAAAGAGGGAGCAGCGTCTGCAGTCAGAGCTGTATCGGACCGTTGTGGTAAAGAGGGAGCAGCGTCTGCAGTCAGAGCTGTATCGGACCGTTGTGGTAAAGAGGGAGCAGCGTCTGCAGTCAGAGCTGTATCGGACCGTTGTGGTAAAGAGGGAGCTGAGCCGAAAGGCAAAGCTCTCGATTTACCGGTCAATCTTCGTTCCCTCCCTCACCTCTGGTCATGAGGGAGCAGCGTCTGCAGCCAGAGCTCCCTCTCCTATGGTCATGAGCTTTGGGTAATGACCGAAAGAACGAGATCGCGGATACAAGCGGTCGAAATGAGCTTCCTCCGCAGAGTGGCTGCTCCCTTAGAGATAGGGTGAGGAGCTCAGTCACACGGGAGGAGCTCGGAGTAGAGCCGCTGCTACTCCACGTCGAGAGGAACCAGTTGAGGTGGCTCGGGCATCTGTTCAGGATGCCTCCTGGACGCCTTCCTGGGGAGGTGTTCCGGGCACGTCCCACCGGGAGGAGGCCCCGGGGAAGACCCAGGACACGCTGGAGGGACTATGTCTCTCAGCTGGCCTGGGAACGCCTTGGGGTCCCCCCGGACGAGCTGGAGGAAGTGTGTGTGGATAGGGAAGCCTGGGCGTCTCTGCTTAGACTGCTGCCCCCGCATCAAGAAGCCGCGCTCCGACTGATCATATCGGACTTTATAGAAATCATTGTATTTGATAAAAATGAAAAGAAAAACAAATGGACCGTCCACTGTTTTTATCCATATGTTATTGTGCTATCCTCACCTCCGGGAAATACTCCTGGGGGAACTTCTCCTTCTCCAGCGTGGGGGTCGACTCTAGTGTCCTGGTGCTCGGGTCCCGTCCCACCACCTTCCGGAACTTCTTGGCTGCAGACGACAGAGAGGATCATGGGAAAACAGGTAGGGGAGGGGTGAGGGGGTGAGTCAGACAGACAGACGAGAAGAGTTAGATGTTATTGTTATGAACTCTGAAGGTTGATTATAGTTTGAGAGGGTTGAGTAAAAAAAGAAAAAAAAAATCTCAGACAAGTGCGCCACCTGCTGGTCAGAGCTGGGAACAGAGTGGAAGAGGCCCGAGTCCTGGCATAATATTTTGCATTAGAACCCATCAAAAAGGGTCAACTGCTAGAAAAGCTTATAATGTAACAGTAGTAATAGATTACTTTGGGCATTTGTTTTGATTCATTCAGACATTATTTTGCCAAACAATAAAAACATTTTCCAAATCACGAGTAAATCACAAAAAGTAACTAATCAAATATTGTCATTTTCATTTGGTTTGACGGAACAATGCATTTTGTCTGTTCAGATTTTGTGATTAGATTTAATGTGATGAATGAAAATGTAAAACTATCTGAAGCCTTTTGTAGATTTACGTTTATGATTTTACTACAGTTTCACATGCGTTTGCTGAAGAAGTAATATATCATTTGCTAATTTCATTCTCAAATGTCCCCATAGTGGGACTAATAAAGGAATGTCTTGGTCTTGTCGACTCTTTGTGATCCAGGACCATAACTTTAAACGTGTGTAGATTTGGATCCAGACTGTTCCCAAACTGGACCGACAGAGCCTCCCCTTCCCCTGCTCGGGCGCTCTCCCCTTCCCCTGCTCGGGCGCCCTCCCCTTCCCCTGCTCGGGCGCCCTCCCCTTCCCCTGCTCGGGCGCTCTCCCCTTACCCCCGGGCGTGCCCACGACTCGGGCTGGATATACACACGACACAGTACAGACAGACAGAGCGCCATCAATTCAATACTCAACAATTCAACAACAATAAAATCTAAATAATCTAAATGCAAAATCTATGTTATCCATTGGTAAGTTTATCTGTATAGCACGGTTCATAAACAAGGCAACTCAAAGTGCTGAACAAAATGAGAAAGCATTAAAAATCCCTCAGTTGTAGCACAGCTAAACAGAACTGTCTTTAACCTGGTTTTAAACATTGTCAGAGAGGAGGCCTGTCTCACATCTTCAGGAAGATTGTTCCAGATTTTAGCAGCATGAATCTGAAAAGCAGCCTCCCCATGTTTAGTTCTGACTCTGGGCACTATCAGGAGTCCAGTCCCTGTGCTCCTCAGAGTCCAGCAGGAGTCCAGTCCCTGTGCTCCTCAGAGTCCCAGCAGGAGTCCAGTCCCTGTGCTCCTCAGAGTCCCAGCAGGAGTCCAGTCCCTGTGCTCCTCAGAGTCCCAGCAGGAGTCCAGTCCCTGTGCTCCTCAGAGTCCCAGCAGGAGTCCAGTCCCTGTGCTCCTCAGAGTCCCAGCAGGAGGCCAGTCCCTGTGCTCCTCAGAGTCCGGGCTGGTTCATATGGGACAAACTTACTGTAGATCCACCACTAATCTTAGTTGTATCTTTTCATAAAATACTGATATTTTAGACTCAGACTTTATCTCAGTTTTTCCAAATCTTCGGAGATATTTCTTGCCAAAGCAGGAGAGTTTAAAGACTAGATGATTCTTGACTCTTTAGCACAATTGAAATTATTTTTGTACAGCTCTGAATCACAACAGAGATCGTCTCGGAGGCAAATACAAGGTTGTCGATTCCTCAACAACAGATCAGAGAATCAAACAGTACACAGTGAAGGCAAGATAACAAACACATAAGAGCCATTGGTCTGTGAGGAGCGGGATGACCCTGTCCATAATGTTAATGTCCTTAATGTTAATGTCCATAATGTTAATGTCCATAATGTTAATGTCCATAATGTTAATGTCCATAATGTTAATGTCCATAATGTTAATATCCATAATGTTAATGTCCTTAATGTTAATGTCCATAATGTTAATGTCCATAATGTTAATGTCCATAATGTTAATGTCCATAATGTTAATGTCCTTAATGTTAATGTCCATAATGTTAATGTCCATAATGTTAATGTACATAATGTTAATACAATACAATACAATACAATACAATACAATACAATACAATACAATACAATACAATACAATACAATACAATACAATACAATACAATACAATACAATACAATACAATACAATACAATACAATCCAATGTATTGTTGTATAGCCCTAGGTCACAACAGAAGTCATCTCAGAGACTTAACAAAACCATTGAAATCATCAACACAGGTCAGAGAATCAACAGTTAAAACACATGAAGAATATAAAGCACACATAGAAGAAAATGTCCATACATGTTGTAGAATGCTAAAGTGTCCTGATCATCACCAATCCTTTCTGTTGGACACTAACTGTCCAACAAGACCCTCCTGCATCCACAAGGAACAACTCTTAAAAAACCCAGTGGGAAAAAGTGAGAAACCTTGGGGAGAACTAGGGAAACCCACAGGGAGGGAGACCCATATGAGAAAGGGATCCGCTCCTCCGGACGGACAGGCTAATGATCCAGGACCTAAGCTAGCTACAGAACGTGGACCAGTGGCCGCTGAACGTGGACAGGTCCGGTGCAGGACCGAAGTCCTTAAATGTCCCGGACCATCACAGTCCTTAGACCCTCCTGAATCAGCAAAGTCCACAGATCCAGGACTCAGGCTGTTCTTGCATTTCTCAGGTGTTTTTGCTAACTGTAGATTCTGCTAATTAGAATATTTTGACAATTTCATGCCCCCTTTGAACTGACTGTTAGTGTAACTTTGATCTGTACAAAAGAAAATGGTCTGCAAGATATTCCCTTGTATGGACTTGGCTCGTTCTATTCAACAGGACGTGAATAAATAAATGAACCCAACCCCATTAAGACCCCTCTGGTCCTGGTCCCATCTCCGGGCCCCTCCCTCCAGGCGCCCTGCCCTTCACTGGGGCACCTGCGGCTCATCCCTCTCCCATGTGAGTCCGGCTACGGCACATCTATATCCCATGTTTAATTAGCACAACCACGGGACCCCGCGGCCCTCTGACACCTCCCTGATGGGACGGCCGTAACTGTCCAATAACCCGCCGCTCGCCATTACACCCAGGCCCCAAATCTTATGAATTAAATCCTAATATTAATAAGCATTACCATTCCTGGGCCTTTACATTATCCCCGGAGCTAATCTGAGGGCGAGGTTTTGATGGAATCTGGGAATAGGCTGCAACTATGGGGTGGGGAAGGGGCCACGGGTCGCGACGCTGCGTTGGTGATGTATTTATGCGTTTGGATAATGCGGCGTGTGAAAGAAGGCTCACCTTTGAAGTCAAACTCCTCGATGTTTTTCAACGACTCGTGGATAAAGTAGAAACTGCCCAGAGCCTGCGGAGACACGACGAATGTTAGATTCTGTAGAAGCTTTACCAGATGAATGCATTTAAGTTCTGTCAAGACAAGTTCGAGAGACAATGGTTCAGATTAAGACATCTTGTATTCGTCCCACAGTAGGGAAATTCCAGTGTTGCATTTCAGAAGCAACAGGACAGAAGGAATGAGGAGCACACAACACACACAAGTCAATATTAAGCATAACACAACTCATTCTTTCAACATATTAAAGTAAATCCAATCTATCAGTAGCTTACTTAGACACAATGTATAAAAAGCCTAACCCAACATTTATACTCTGGATATAATAGTTTGGTGACACATTCTGACAAATCTGGTCTCAGCCTCAACCAACGTATATCACAATCCCTTCACAATCTGCGATCCAGCAGCTTTGTGAACTACTTGAAGCTAAATGCATGAAGGGTGAACAATGAAACTAGATTCAGTTACGTATCAAATGTTTAAGAAGTCCTGATTGTGAAAAGTAGTACTTGCTAAAATCAATGTAAAAATCAAGCTGACAGAGCGACCGACAAAACACTGTACAGCATCATGATTGATTAAGAATAGTTCTATTGAAAGTATTTAGGTGAAAACAAAAATGCATCGTCAAGACTGGTCCGTTTAAACAGCTGTGTTAAAGCTGGGGTACCTAACATTTCGTTGAATAAATACTATAGTTAGTATGTCCCGACGTGCTGCACTGTAATTGTTTGCAGACTATTGGATGCTTTGGGGGTACTCTGGTCTTATCCATCCGTACTCTCCGGTCCATCCTTCATATAACGTCTGGGTCTGGTCCCTGTGTTTGTGATTACAATCGGTTAAATTCCATTCGACCAATCAGAGAGCGTGGGAGGCGGGTGTAGTAGGTAGATGTGGGTGACGTCAAGAGTTGGTTGTAGTTTGGCGAAGAATGCGATAGTAAAGTAATCTGGTCTGGTTCTATCAAGAAATTGAAGCCGGAGCTGGATCTAAGTTAATCGCTGCAAAGATTGTGGCGCTACTCCCCACGGGCTCCGTTAGCGACAAAGGAGATGGCTAAAGCTAGGATCAGAGATAGAGATAGATAGATCAAGCTAGAAGATCAGAGATAGAGATAGATAGATCAAGATAAGAGACCAAGATAGATAGATCAGAGATAGAGAGATCAAGATGAGAGATCAAGATATAGATATATAGATAGATCAGAGTAATAAGATCATAAGATAGATAGATTCAGAGATAGATGATCAGGAGATAGAGAGATTAGAAGATAGAAAGATCAGAGATAGAAGATCAGAGATAGATGGATCAGAGATATAGAGATGAGAGATAGATAGATCAGATATAGAGAGATCAGGATAGATAACAGGATAGAGAGATCCAGTAAATAGATCAAGATATATAACATAGAATAGAGAGATAGAAAAGGAAAAAGAGAGATCAAAGAGAAATAGGAGAGATCAGAGATAGAGAGATAGATCAGAGATAGAGAAGATGATCAGAAATAGAGATAGATAGATCAGAGAGAGAGAATAGATAGATCGAGATAGAGACGAAAGAGTCAGAGATTAGAGATAAATAGATCAGAGGATGTGAGAGATAGACAAGATAGAGATAAAATGATTAGATCAGAGAATAGAGAGATAGTCAGTCATATAGAGATAATAGATCAGAATAGAGATAGATAAGATCAGATTAGAGATAGATAGATCGGAGACTAGAGAGATATGATCAGAAGATATGAGATAGATAGAGAAGAGATAGAGAGATAGATCAAAGATGAGAAATAGATCAGAGATAGAGATAGATAGATCAAGATAAGAGATAGATAGTATCAGAGATAGAGATAGATAGGATCATAGATAGAGATAGATACAGATAAGAGATAGATAGATTCGATTGCTGGCCCCAAGGCGATTTAGCTAAACTGGAAGCTCCCCCGTCCTTCATATTGCTCGTTGGGTTCAGTTCAGTTCGTGTTTACTTCTTCCACAATATCCACACACTTTCTCATACATAGAGTTTGTCCCATTTTTTGGTGACACCGTGAAAAAATATGCAGCTGAAGTTGGATGGAAACACTGTGAGCTTGCGCTTTTATGATCTCACAGACTACTGTGGTTAGCAAGGTTAGTTTTAGGGCCACTAAAATGACACTGAGGGCCGCAATTGGCTCCGGGCCTGAGATTTGGACATGCCTGCTTCATTGCCTCATAGTGATCATTGTTTGCATGTAGATTTAATCATTTGTTCCTGTTTAAACAGTGAAAGAAATTCATCTAATGTTTACAAACCGTACGAGGAAAAAACGACCGCCAGGACCTTTTCGACACGTGTTTTGTTTTGGTGTTTTGCAGCAGAAATACGGTTTATTGCTGTCTGTGTGTAATTAAGGGCTTTAAAAGTACTCTTCCCGGATGTGGACTCCTGCCTAAATTGGAAATGCAGGAGAATTAAAAAAGTCACGTTAGAATATCAGGGCACCCATACCTGCACCCATAAACACCTCTCTGACTGTGCTCCTCGGCTCTGCCTGAATGTGCTCTTTGCTTTAGTTTGGAAAAATACGGAATTTTTATAAAAAGAATGAACGACTCAGAATATGGAAAATGCACGAGTTTGTGTCAAACACCAAATCTTTTTATACTTGAAAATGCACAGGTTTAGCTTATTACTGGGATAACAAAAACATAAGATGTGTGGTCCATTAGTGGCCCCCGCTTGAACCTTTCAACATTTCGCCACATTTCAGGCTTCAAACATAAAGATATAAAATTTGAATTTTTTTGTCATGAATCAACAACAAGTGGGACACAATCGTGGTTAGGGTTAGTGGAACAAAATGTATTGGATAATTTAAACTTTTTTAACAAATAAAAATGCAATATTATTGGGCCCCTTTACTTTCAGTGCAGCAAACTCAGTCCAGAAGTTCAGTGAGGATCTTTGAATGATCCAATGTTGTCCTAAATGACTGATGATGATAAATAGAATGTACCTGTGTGTAATCAAGTCTCCGTATAAATGCACCTGCTCTTTGATAGTCTCAGGGTTCTGTTTAAAGCACAGAGAGAACCATGAAGACAAAGGAACACACCAGGCAGGTCCGAGATACTGTTGTGGAGAAGTTTAAAGCCGGATTTGGATACAAAAAGATTTCCCAAGCTTTAAACATCTCAAGGAGCACTGTGCAAGCAATTATATTGAAATGGAAGGAGTATCAGACCACTGCAAATCTACCAAGACCCGGCCGTCCCTCCAAACTTTCATCTCAAACAAGGAGAAGACTGATCAGAGATGCAGCCAAGAGGCCCATGATCACTCTGGATGAACTGCAGATAACTACAGCTGAGGTGGGAGAGTCTGTCCATAGGACAACAATCAGTCGTGCACTGCACAAATCTGGCCTTTATGGAAGAGTGGCAAGAAGAAAGGCATTTCTCAAAGATATCCATGAAAAGCCTTGTTTAAAGTTTGCCACAAGCCACCTGGGAGACACACCAAACATGTGGAAGAAGGTGCTCTGGTCAGATGAAACCAAAATGGAACTTTTTGGCCACAATGCAAAACGATATGTTTGGCGTAAAAGCAACACAGCTCATCACCCTGAACACACCATCCCCACTGTCAAACATGGTGGTGGCAGCATCATGCTTTGGGCCTGCTTTTCTTCAGCAGGGACAGGGAAGATGGCTAAAATTGATGGGAAGATGGATGGAGCCAAATACAGGACCATTCTGGAAGAAAACCTGTTGGAGTCTGCAAAAGACCTGAGACTGGGACGGAGATTTATCTTCCAACAGGACAATGATCCAAAACATAAAGCCAAATCTACAATGGAATGGTTCACAAATGGACGTATCCAGGTGTTAGAATGGCCAAGTCAAAGTCCAGACCTGAATCCAATCCAGAATCTGTGGAAAGAGCTGAAGACTGCTGTTCACAAACGCTCTCCATCCAACCTCACTGAGCTCCAGCTGTTTTGCAAGGGAGAATGGGCAAGAATTCCAGTCTCTCGATGTGCAAAACTGATAGAGACATACCCCAAGCGACTTGCAGCTGTAATTGCAGCAAAAGGTGGCGCTACAAAGTATTAGCGCAAGGGGCCGAATAATATTGCACGCCCCACTTTTCAGTTTATTTGTTAAAAAAGTTTAAATTATCCAATAAATTTCGTTCCACTTCACGATTGTGTCCCACTTGTTGTTGATTCATGACAAAAAATGAAATCTTCATGTAATCTATCTTTATGTTTGAAGCCTGAAATGTGGCGAAAGGTTCAAGGGGGCCGAATACTTTCGCAAGGCATACATTATACCTAAATATGCCAGAATTAGCCTAAGAGCTATTTTCCATCTGTAAAATGCCTTTGACTGATTGTTTTGTTCTGATTTGGTCTGAGCAGCTCTTTATTATGAAATCAAATCCATTTGTTTTTCTTCGCCCCATAATCCTCACAACACTCGTCTCCTCAGGCTGTCACTGAATTGTTGGTTCTCGAAGGGCAGATTAGAAACCAACCCGAGATCCACAGGAAAACCAGGACAAGACTTTACTCAGTTGAAGTTGAAAATATGGCAAAAAGATGTTTTCCTAAAGCAATAGAATTTGCTCAAGACGGGTGGAAATGTATTTGTGTGGCGCTGACTTTCAGAAATATTCTTGGTTAAGCACAATTTGTAAGTAATTTTCTAATGGCACATAACTGTTTCTGCGAGTAATCTATTCATCAGCATCTTTATGAACTTATTACACTGCTGTTGAGCAAGTTCTGTCAAAAAGTATGTTATGATCACTGTTGCCATGGCGATAGAGGTTTTGGTTAGACTCTTGAACTGATGCTAACTAGCGCTGCTGTGTGCTAACTGAGGTAGCATTGCATTAACTTGTTTTTGATTCTTGATTTGTTTTTTTTATTTCAGGTTATGTTTTGATATTGTCTTGTCCTTCAGTCTATCCTGAAACTAAATGAGGAGCTTAAATCATAAAGTGTCTTGTATGTCCTGTGTGTGTTTATATGTTTTATGTTCATGGAACTTCTGAACTTTGCAAAACAATTAAACAAAGTAAATCTTTCTGTACTGACTGAGCGGCCATGTTCCCAAACGTCTGAGCTTTGACCAGCGAGGCTATTTAAAAATGTATTCTTCAAACCGCTCCTCAAAGGCTCCTACTTGGTTGGAATGAAAACCTGTAGCCACACTGGCCCTTTGACGTCTGGATTTATATGCTCAGCTAAGTCCCGCCCCCCACTTCTGATTGGCTAGACAGAGACGGAGACAAACTCTGGCGTTCCCAAATATGGACGCTGGTTATGAAAGGATCAGAGACTTCAGACACATTGTGCTTCATTAAAAAAGTGTAAGACGTGTGACTAAATGTGGTTTGTTTTTCCTCTTTCAGCCTGAAAACCTGCAGAAGATTTGGCTGCGGGAGTTTTACCAGGTGAGCTTTGTTTTTACCAGGTGAGCTTTGTTTTTACCAGGTGAGCTTTGTTTTTACCAGGTGAGCTTTGTTTTTACCAGGTGAGCTTTGTTTAAGGCATGTGTGTGTCGCTGGTGTCGGCAAAGTCTGTGTCAGGTGACTCTGCAGCTGTGTGTCCACTATCGAGGCAAACAATAATATACTACACAACACACAGGCAGGCACACAGACAGGCACACACAGACAGACACACACAGACAGACAGACACACACAGGCAGGCACACAGACAGGCACACACAGACAGACACACACAGGCAGGCACACACAGGCAGGCACACAGACACACACACAGGCAGACAGAAAGACACACACAGGCAGACACACACAGGCAGGCACACAGACAGACACACACAGACAGACACAAAACAGACAGACACACACAGGCAGGCACACAGACAGACACACACAGACAGACACACACAGGCAGGCACACAGACACACACACAGGCAGACAGAAAGACACACACAGGCAGGCACACAGAAACACACACAGGCAGACAGAAAGACACACACAGACAGACACACACAGGCAGGCACACAGACACACACACAGGCAGACAGAAAGACACACACAGGCAGACACACACACACACAGGCAGACAGACACACACAGGCAGACACACACAGACACACACGCTCATACACACACACGCTCATACACATACATTTCCTCCTCTCTCCTCCTCCTCTTCCTCTCCTCTTCCTCTCTCCTCCTCCTCCCTCCTCTCTCTCCTCTTCCTCCCCTCTCCTCCTCTCTCTCCTCCTCTCTCTCCTCCTCTCTCTCCTCCTCCTTCCTCCTCCTCCCTCCTCCTCTCTCCTCCTCCTCTCTCTCCTCCTCCTCCCTCCTCCTCTCTCCTCCTCCTCTCTCTCCTCCTCCCTCCTCCCCTCTCCTCCTCCTCTCTCTCCTCCTCCCTCCTCCTCCTCTCTCCTCCTCTCTCCTCCTCTCTCTCCTCCTCCTTCCTCCTCCTCCCTCCTCCTCTCTCCTCCTCCTCTCCCTCCTCTCCTCCTCCTCTCTCTCCTCCTCCCTCCTCCTCTCTCCTCCTCCTCTCCCTCCTCTCTCCTCCTCTCTCTCCTCCTCCCTCCTCCTCTCTCTCCTCCTCCCTCCTCCTCTCTCTCCTCCTCTCTCTCCTCCTCTCTCCTCCCCTCTCCTCCTCCTCCTCTCTCCTCCTCCTCCTCCTCCTCTCTCCTCCTCCTCTCTCTCCTCCTCCCTCCTCCTCTCCTCCTCCTTCCTCCTCCTCCCTCCTCCTCTCTCCTCCTCCTCTCCTCCTCCTCCTCCCTCCTCCCCTCTCCTCCTCCTCTCTCTCCTCCTCCCTCCTCCTCTCCCTCCTCTCTCCTCCTCTCTCTCCTCCTCCTTCCTCCTCCTCCCTCCTCCTCTCTCCTCCTCCTCTCCCTCCTCTCCTCCTCCTCTCTCTCCTCCTCCCTCCTCCTCTCTCCTCCTCCTCTCCCTCCTCTCTCCTCCTCTCTCTCCTCCTCCCTCCTCCTCCTCTCTCCTCCTCCCTCCTCCTCTCCCTCCTCTCTCCTCCTCTCTCTCTCCTCCTCTCTCTCCTCCTCTCTCCTCCCCTCTCCTCCTCCTCTCTCTCCTCCTCCCTCCTCCTCTCTCCTCCTCCTCTCTCTCCTCCTCCCTCCTCCTCTCCTCCTCCTTCCTCCTCCTCTCTCCTCCTCCTCTCTCTCCTCCTCTCTCCTCCTCTCTCCTCCCTCCTCCTCTCTCTCCTCCTCTCTCCTCCTCTCTCTCTCCTCCTCCCTCCTCCTCTCTCCTCCTCCTCTCTCTCCTCCTCCCTCCTCCTCTCTCTCCTCCTTCCTCCTCCTCTCTCCTCCTCCTCTCTCTCCTCCTCTCTCCTCCTCTCTCCTCCCTCCTCCTCTCTCTCCTCCTCTCTCCTCCTCTCTCTCTCCTCCTCCCTCCTCCTCTCTCCTCCTCTCTGTAGCTGGAGTGAGCCTCAGTCTGATGCAGTGTTAGTGTCATGGGACTGTGACCACACGCCCTTCATGTGATGAGGTCTGCAGCAGTGTCACAGTCACTCAGACACACACACACTCAGACACACACACGCACTCAGACACACACTCTCAGACACACAAACGCACTCAGACACACACACGCACTCAGACACACACACGTTCTCAGACATACACTTACACACACACACACACACACACACATACAAATTATCTGGTATTAGAAAGATAGAAGAAATGTGTGTGTTGGACTGAGTTGGCTTCAGTCTCCATTAAAGACAGTCAGGATGCACAACTGTAAAAACACTGGATTTAAACATTTATTTCCTCATATTTTGATAATTTTTTGCAGAGTAAGAGACAGATTGAGGGTAAAAAATCCAGAAATTCACATTCTCAGATTGTTTTATAGTGATATATTTTAGAACAATGGAGGGAAATCAGGGGCTATGCTGTATTTTTGTTTTTTAATATAAAAAACAAAATCAGTCTTCTGTTCTAAATCACAAATGTAAATGTTGCTGTGTGTGTGTGTGTGTGTGTGTGTGTCTGTGTGTGTCTGTGTGGGTGTGTGTCTGTGTGGGTGTGTGTGTGTGTGTCTGTGTCTGTGTGTGAGGCCGTGTGTGTGTGTGAGGCCGTGTGTGTGTGTGTGTGTGTGTGTGTGTGTGTGTGTGTGTGTGTGAGGCTGTGGTTTATGGGCCGCGAACTCATTACTCTGTGAAAGCAGCAGTTGTGTATCTGTCTGATCTGTGACAAACCACAACTGTTTCCACTGAGACACGAGTGTGACACACACTCCTGCTGTGTTTGTGTGAGCTGCACCGTTAAAGCTGAGGGACCTGACTTTCACTCCACGGCTAACACAGAGGGCGAGGATTAACGCTTTAATTTTGTCTTCAGTCCCAGAGGATAAATGTTGGGTGTGAAGGCAGACAGCGGAGAATGATCCACATGGAGAAAATACAGCAGTGTGTAGAGGTGCATGATGGGAGATGGAGTCCAGTGAGAACTTCATCCACTTTACTGCCCTTTATAACCCCACTCCATCTTGTTTATAGTGAATTGTATTAATTAAAAATGTTTATCCCATAGAAGCGTTGCTGATTCTTTCTCCATCTTCTTCTTCTTCTTCTTCTTCTCTGACTGTTGCTCCGAGAGTCCTCTGCATAGACGATACCTACGGAGACACAGGGAGAACATGCAAACTCCATTCCATGTATAATACTAAGATTAAGTGATTCTTTTTTCTCCCAAAGTTTGTGGAAATTTCAGAACGGAACATCTCAAGCTAAAATAAGATCTTATGATTCAAACTTGACAAATTGAACACGTTTCTAAGTGTTTTTATTTGAGACAAAACCGTTTTGGTTGTTCTCCTCGTCTAGTCTCCTCTAGTCCGTCATTATCAATGTCGTTGGATCAATAATCTCTGAGCCTCAGAAACACTCAGACAGTTCCTCTCTGCACCGATGGATTCAGATCCTCATGTTACGCTCACGACAGAATCTGTCTCTACTCAAATCCTTAATTCTGCTTTGTCCACGTCGCCTCTGGTCTCCCTCTGGTCTCTCTTTGGTCTCTCTCTGGTCTCTCTCTGGTCTCCCTCTGGTCTCTCTTTGGTCTCTCTCTGGTCTCTCTCTGGTCTCCCTCTGGTCTCCCTCTGGTCTCTCTCTGGTCTCTCTCTGGTCTCCCTCTGGTCTCTCTCTGGTCTCTCTCTGGTCTCCCTCTGGTCTCCCTCTGGTCTCCCTCTGGTCTCCCTCTGGTCTCTCTCTGGTCTCTCTCTGGTCTCTCGGGTCTCTCTCTGGTCTCTCTCTCTGGTCTCTCTCTGGTCTCCCTCTGGTCTCCCTCTGGTCTCCCTCTGGTCTCTCTCTGGTCTCTCGGGTCTCTCTCTGGTCTGTCTCTCTGGTCTCTCGGGTCTCTCTCTCTGGTCTCTCTCTGGTCTCTCTCTGGTCTCTCTCTGGTCCCCCTCTGGTCTCTCTCTGGTCTCTCGCTGGTCTCTCTCTGGTCTCTCTCTGGTCTCTCTCGGGTCTCTCTCGGGTCTCTCTCTGGTCTCTCTCTGGTCTCTCGGGTCTCTCTCTGGTCTGTCTCTCTGGTCTCTCGGGTCTCTCTCGGGTCTCTCTCTGGTCTCTCGGGTCTCTCTCTCTGGTCTTTCTCTGGTCTCTCTGGTCCCTCTCGGGTAGGGGTGGGAACCTAAGGGTACCTCACGATACGATACGCGATACAAAGCTCACGATAACGATTATATCACAATATGACGATTATCGATATATTGGTCAGCAATATACCATATGCGAATATATGGCATACATAAAATAGAAAAATGTTAAGTGAAAAAATACACTTTATTTCATGATAAATGGAATGGAGATGTGTAATGTAGTCATTGATTAAGTATTGATACTAATTTAAAAAAAAAAGATTTGGCAAATGCATATCGATAATCGATCGTGGGACAAAGTATCGCAATATATCGTCACACTCCTTCTCTCTGGTCTCTCTCTGGTCTCTCTCTGGTCTCTCTCTGGTGTCTCTCTGGTCTCTCTCTGGTCTCTCTCTGGTCTCTCTCTGGTCTCTCTCTGGTCTCTCTCTGGTCTCTCTCTGGTGTCTCTCTGGTCTCTCTCTGGTCTCTCTCTGGTGTCTCTCTGGTCTCTCTCTGGTCTCTCTCTCTGGTCTCTCTCTGGTCTCTCTCTCTGGTCTCTCTCTCTGGTCTCTCTGGTCTCTCTCTCTGGTCTCTCTCTGGTGTCTCTCTGGTCTCTCTCTGGTCTCTCTCTGGTGTCTCTCTGGTCTCTCTCTGGTCTCTCTCTGGTCTCTCTGGTGTCTCTCTGGTCTCTCTCTGGTCTCTCTCTGGTCTCTCTCTCTGGTCTCTCTCTGGTGTCTCTCTGGTCTCTCTCTGGTCTCTCTCTCGTGGTCTCTCTCTGGTGTCTCTCTGGTCTCTCTCTGGTCTCTCTCTCTGGTCTCTCTCTCTGGTCTCTCTCTGGTCTCTCTCTCTGGTCTCTCTCTCTCTGGTCTCTCTCTCTGGTCTCTCTCTGGTCTCTCTCTCTGGTCTCTCTCTCTGGTCTCTCTCTGGTCTCTCTCTCTGGTCTCTCTCTCTCTGGTCTCTCTCTGGTCTCTCTCTGGTCTCTCTCTCTGGTCTCTCTCTGGTCTCTCTGGTCTCCTCAGCTCCATGTGTGCAGCAGTTTCTTTCCTTTTTCTGTTTTTCTTCTTCCGCATATCCTCTCCTCTTTGTGTCCTTAATGCAGATTAACTGTGTGGGCCGCTGTCAATGACTTCATTCAGAATGTTCAAGGTTCAGAATCCGAGCTTTAGTCTCCTCACTTTTGTGTTCAGGTGATGACGCCAAGAGCCAAGTGAGTCACAACCACTTAGTTTTATTAGAGAAACCCTCTACTGTCAGAAAGGATCTGTCCAAAAGTGGTACTGCAGCCTCTCCCACTCTAATGATGACAGAGTAGGGCCCTTTAATGATGACAGAGTAGGGCCCTTTAATGATGACAGAGTAGGGCCCTTTAATGATGACAGAGTAGGGCCCTTTAATGATGACAGAGTAGGGCCCTTTAATGATGACAGAGTAGGGCCCTTTAATGATGACAGAGTAGGGCCCTTTAATGATGACGGAGTAGGGCCCTTTAATGATGACAGGATACAGAGACAGATATCTATGCACATAAAAGACGTCACTGTATGCAGTGATGGGCAAGCTACTTGATTTGTGTAGTGAGCTAAGCTACAAGCTACTCTACAATAAATTCAGCTTCACTGCACAGAAGCTCCAGAAGGTTGTAGGTTCAATTCCCACCTCTGCACCTTCTCCACCGACTCCCACTGATGACTGCTGTCGTTGTGTCCTTGGGCAAGACACTTAACCCCACTTTGCCCAAAGCCCCCGCTGAAAGATCAAGGCTATGCTCACACTCAGAGAGCAGCCTCCTGTGGACTCACCACCTGCAGAGGGTCAGTGAGGGGCTGGTGCTATGAGACTTGGGTGGCATCTCTGACTGCCACCCCCCTGACCCAGAAATGGATTAAAGGGTAGAAAATGGATGGATGGATGCACAGAAGCTACCACCCATAAACATGTAGCAAGCTCAGTTACAAGATCCTGTCAAAAGTAGTTTGCTATATAGAGGCTTTTAAACTAACTACATTTTGATATTTATTGAACAATAGCCCAAAACACCAACAACAAAACACAAGAAGGCCCTTTGCAATTGTAAATAAAATAAATTGAGAAATTATAGCAATAAGCAATTACAAATTAACATGTATTTCATTAGAACGGTTTTCTAACTGTTGTTTATAACAATATCCCAAAAAACACGTAACAAATGTCAATCAGAGCCAATGAATGACGCTATATAAGCAAGAATACCCTCTGAAACTGAAAAGAAAACACATATATTTAAGTTTACAAATGGACTGTGCTAAGAAATTTGTCTGACCAGTTTAGGAAAACAATCGAAGCAATCATCATACAACCGTCATACAGTCATCATACAACCGTCATACAGTCATCATACAACCATCATACAACCATCATACAACCATCATACAACCATCAACCAGCCATCATACAACCATCATACAACCATCATACAACCATCATACAACCATCAACCAGCCATCATACAACCATCATACAACCATCAACCAGCCATCATACAACCATCAACCAGCCATCATACAACCATCATACAACCATCAACCAGCCATCATACAACCATCATACAACCATCAACCAGCCATCATACAACCATCATACAACCATCATACAACCATCATACAGTCATCATACAACCATCATACAACCATCATACAACCATCATACAACCATCAACCAGCCATCATACAAACATCATACAACCATCATACAACCATCAACCAGCCATCATACAACCATCATACAACCATCAACCAGCCATCATACAACCATCAACCAGCCATCATACAACCATCATACAACCATCAACCAGCCATCATACAACCATCATACAACCATCAACCAGCCATCATACAACCATCATACAACCATCAACCAGCCATCATACAACCATCATACAACCATCATACAACCATCAACCAGCCATCATACAACCATCAACCAGCCGTCATACAACCATCATACAACCATCATACAACCATCAACCAGCCATCATACAACCATCATACAACCATCAACCAGCCATCATACAACCATCATACAACCATCATACAACCATCAACCAGCCTCACTTCCTACAGTAATGACAGTGATGGTTCTGGGTGTGTTCCTACAGTAACGGTCAGCACTAGATCATACACGGAATCGGGACGGAAGCAGTAGTAAATATAACAAACTACCTATTCATGCCTAAACTTAACCAGCCATTCCCATAAAATAACCCCAACCCACCTTAACCCTAACCTTAACCATCTTACTCAGACCCACCTTAACCCTAACCTTAACCATCTTACTCAGACCACCTTAACCCTAACCTTAACCATCTTACTCAGACCACCTTAACCCTAACCTTAACCATCTTACTCAGACCACCTTAACCCTAACCTTAACCATCTTACTCAGACCACCTTAACCCTAACCTTAACCATCTTACTCAGACCACCTTAACCCTAACCTTAACCATCTTACTCAGACCACCTTAACCCTAACCTTAACCATCTTACTCAGACCACCTTAACCCTAACCTTAACCATCTTACTCAGACCACCTTAACCCTAACCTTAACCATCTTACTCAGACCACCTTAACCCTAACCTTAACCATCTTACTCAGACCCACCTTAACACTAACCTTAACCATCTTACTCAGACCACCTTAACCCTAACCTTAACCATCTTACTCAGACCACCTTAACCCTAACCTTAACCATCTTACTCAGACCACCTTAACCCTAACCTTAACCATCTTACTCAGACCACCTTAACCCTAACCTTAACCATCTTACTCAGACCACCTTAACCCTAACCTTAACCATCTTACTCAGACCACCTTAACCCTAACCTTAACCATCTTACTCAGACCACCTTAACCCTAACCTTAACCATCTTACTCAGACCACCTTAACCCTAACCTTGACCATCTTACTCAGACCACCTTAACCTTAACCCTAACCATCTTACTCAGACCACCTTAACCCTAACCTTAACCATCTTACTCAGACCACCTTAACCCTAACCTTGACCATCTTACTCAGACCACCTTAACCTTAACCCTAACCATCTTACTCAGACCACCTTAACCCTAACCTTGACCATCTTACTCAGACCACCTTAACCTTAACCCTAACCATCTTACTCAAACCACCTTAACCCTAACCTTAACCATCTTACTCAGACCACCTTAACTCTAACCTTAACCATCTTACTCAGACCACCTTAACCCTAACCTTAACCATCTTACTCAGACCACCTTAACCCTAACCTTAACCATCTTACTCAGACCACCTTAACCCTAACCTTAACCATCTTACTCAGACCCACCTTAACCTTAACCTTAACCATCTTACTCAGACCACCTTAACCCTAACCTTAACCATCTTACTCAGACCACCTTAACCCTAACCTTAACCATCTTACTCAGACCACCTTAACCCTAACCTTAACCATCTCACTCAGACCACCTTAACCCTAACCTTAACCATCTTACTCAGACCACCTTAACCCTAACCTTAACCATCTTACTCAGACCACCTTAACCCTAACCTTAACCATCTTACTCAGACCCACCTTAACCCTAACCTTAACCATCTTACTCAGACCACCTTAACCCTAACCTTAACCATCTTACTCAGACCCACCTTAACCCTAACCTTAACCATCTTACTCAGACCACCTTAACCCTAACCTTAACCATCTTACTCAGACCACCTTAACCCTAACCTTAACCATCTTACTCAGACCACCTTAACCCTAACCTTAACCATCTTACTCAGACCACCTTAACCCTAACCTTAACCATCTTACTCAGACCACCTTAACCCTAACCTTAACCATCTTACTCAGACCACCTTAACCCTAACCTTAACCATCTTACTCAGACCACCTTAACCCTAACCTTAACCATCTTACTCAGACCCACCTTAACCCTAACCTTAACCATCTTACTCAGACCACCTTAACCCTAACCTTAACCATCTTACTCAGACCACCTTAACCCTAACCTTAACCATCTTACTCAGACCACCTTAACCCTAACCTTAACCATCTTACTCAGACCACCTTAACCCTAACCTTAACCTTCTTACTCAGACGCCTAAAACTTAACCAGTCACCACTTAAGGACTTATTAGTCTAAAACTAAATCGAAAGTAGGATTGTTACTTCCGGTTTTGTCCTGATTCTGTATATGTTCTAGTCCGACCCTACAGTAGTGACAGCAGTGATGGTCCGGGGTGTGACCTGGAAAGATGTGGTGGGAGTAGATGGACTGAGATTAACGAATGAAATGAAAACCTCAAACCCTGTGTTGACATTTCCAACGGAGCTCCGGATGGGGCTGGATTATTGCAGGCTCTCCCTAAAGACACACAGACTCACGTGAGCACAGGGACCGCCTCCTCCACAGGGACCGCCTCCTCCCCAGGGACCGCCTCCTCCACAGGGACCGCCTCCTCCACAGGGACCGCCTCCTCCACAGGGACCGCCTCCTCCCCAGGGACCGCCTCCTCCACAGGGACCGCCTCCTCCACAGGGACCGCCTCCTCCACAGGGACCGCCTCCTCCCCAGGGACCGCCTCCTCCACAGGGACCGTCTCCTCCACAGGGACCGCCTCCTCCCCAGGGACCGCCTCCTCCACAGGGACCGCCTCAGCCCCTCCACAGGGACCGTCTCCTCCACAGGGACCCGCCTCCTCCACAGGGACCGCCTCCTCCACAGGGACCGCCTCCTCCACAGGGACCGCCTCTTCCACAGGGACCGCCTCCTCCCCAGGGACCGCCTCCTCCCCAGGGACCGCCTCTTCCCCAGGGACCGCCTCTTCCACAGGGGCCGCCTCTTCCACAGGGACCCGCCTCCTCCCCAGGGACCGTCTCCTCCCCAGGGACCGCCTCCTCCCGCCTCCTCCACAGGGACCGCCTCCTCCACAGGGACCGCCTCCTCCACAGGGACCGCCTCTTCCACAGGGACCGCCTCTTCCACAGGGACCGCCCTCCTCCCCAGGGACCGTCTCCTCCCCAGGGACCGCCTCCTCCCGCCTCCTCCACAGGGACCGCCTCCTCCACAGGGACCGCCTCCTCCACAGGGACCGCCTCTTCCACAGGGACCGCCTCCTCCACAGGGACCGCCTCTTCCACAGGGACCGCCTCCTCCACAGGGACCGCCTCCTCCACAGGGACCGCCTCCTCCACAGGGACCGCCTCTTCCACAGGGACCGCCTCTTCCACAGGGACCCAAATCTGCCAATTTTTGTTCATGTCAAATTATTAGTCTGGTTTTGCCTACTATAGTAAATACATGTTCATTAGTCTACTCCAGTGGCATTCAATTTGGTCCTTAAAGTGCTGTGTGGCTGCAGGTTTTCAAGTAAGGCCAGTCTCAACCAGGAGAAAGGTGTAGTCTGGCTGAGGCTGTAGACCCAGGACTGAGGCTATAGATCCAGGACTTAGGGTGAAGACCCAGGACTGAGGCTGTAGACCCAGGACTGAGGCTGTAGACCCAGGACTGAGGCTATAGATCCAGGACTTAGGGTGAAGACCCAGGACTGAGGCTGTAGATCCAGGACTGAGGCTGTAGATCCAGGACTGAGGCTGTAGACCCAGGACTGAGGCTGTAGATCCAGGACTTAGGGTGAAGACCCAGGACTGAGGCTGTAGACCCAGGACTGAGGCTGTAGACCCAGGACTGAGGCTGTAGACCCAGGACTGAGGCTGTAGATCCAGGACTGAGGCTGTAGATCCAGGACTGAGGCTGTAGATCCAGGACTGAGGCTGTAGATCCAGGACTTAGGGTGAAGACCCAGGACTGAGGCTGTAGACCCAGGACTGAGGCTGTAGACCCAGGACTGAGGCTGTAGATTTGGGACTGAGGCTGTAGATCCAGGACTGAGGCTGTAGACCCAGGACTGAGGCTGTAGACCCAGGACTGAGGCTGTAGATCCAGGACTGAGGCTGTAGATCCAGGACTGAGGCTGTAGACCCAGGACTCAGGCTGTAGACCCAGGACTCAGGCTGTAGACCCAGGACTCAGGCTGTAGATCCAGTACTTAGGGTGAAGACCCAGGACTGAGGCTGTAGATTTGGGACTGAGGCTGTAGACCCAGGACTGAAGCTGTAGACCCAGGACTGAGGCTGTGGACCCAGGACTGAGACTGTAGACCCAGGACTAAGACTGTAGACCCAGGACTGAGACTGTAGATTTGGGACTGAGGCTGTAGACCCAGGACTGAGGCTGTAGACCCAGGACTGAGGCTGTAGACCCAGGACTGAGGCTGTAGACCCAGGACTGAGGCTGTAGATCCAGGACTGAGGCTGTAGACCCAGGACTGAGGCTGTAGACCCAGGACTGAGGCTGTAGACCCAGGACTGAGGCTGTAGACCCAGGACTGAGGCTGTAGACCCAGGACTGAGGCTGTAGACCCAGGACTGAGGCTGTAGATTTGGGACTGAGGCTGTAGACCCAGGACTGAGGCTGTAGACCCAGGACTGAGGCTGTAGATTTGGGACTGAGGCTGTAGATTTGGGACTGAGGCTGTAGATTTGGGACTGAGGCTGTAGATTTGGGACTGAGGCTGTAGATTTGGGACTGAGGCTGTAGATTTGGGACTGAGGCTGGATGTTTGAAATACATCACATCCATTCAATGTTTTCCCCAGCCGAGCTAACGTTGCTAACTCTGCTAACGAGGCTAATACTGCTAATGCTAACACAACAACAAGACGACCAGAGCAAAGCGATCTCAGTCTTAGATAAAGTGACATTCATTGGACATTACTTGTTGTCAGGGTTAGTGTGAGTCTGCTTTTTTGTCTGTGTGATTTTGAGAAAGATTTATCATTGTTTTTATGCAGAAATATGAGAAATTCCAAACACTTTTTTGGCTACTGTTTTGGACATGGGCCCAGTTATAGAATGAATGGTTCCGGTTGCTTCTGGATTTTTCTGAAATCACAGCCTTAAACACTTGTGGCATGTGCGTAAAAAAAACAGTCGAAGCAGAAAAGCTCGTCTGCATCATGTCTCAGAAATGATCACAGCGGCTCTCGTAGATTCCAACGGCATTACATAAGACTGCTGCTGCTGCGTCATGGAAACACTGAACTGTTAGCGCTCGCAGCTAACACACACACTCACACACGCATACAGGTTTTCATGCTCAAAGAGGACGTTATTGATAATAAATGTTTACAATACAATAAAAAGTACATTTTAAAAACAAAATATGTAAGATTTACATGCTGAGTCATCATTAAAGAGCCCTAATCTGTCCTCATTAAAGGGCCCTAATCTGTCATCATTAAAGGGCCCTAATCTGTCCTCATTAAAGGGCCCTAATCGTTCATCATTAAAGGGCCCTAATCTGTCATCATTAAAGGGCCCTAATCTGTCATAATTAAAGAGCCCTAATCTGTCATAATTAAAGAGCCCTAATCCGTCATCATTAAAGGGCCCTAATCTGTCATCATTAAAGGGCCCTAATCTTTCATCATAAAAGGGCCCTAATCTGTCATCATTAAAGGGCCCTAATCTGTCATCATTAAAGGGCCCTAATCTGTCCTAATTAAAGGGCCCTAATCTGTCATCATTAAAGGGCCCTAATCTGTCATCATTAAAGGGCCCTAATCTGTCATCATTAAAGGGCCCTAATCTGTCATCATTAAAGGGCCCTAATCTGTCATCATTAAAGGGCCCTAATCTGTCATCATTAAAGGGCCCTAATCTGTCATCATTAAAGGGCCCTAATCTGTCATCATGAAAGGGCCCTAATCTGTCATCATTAAAGGGCCCTAATCTGTCATTATAATAAACTGCTCTTTTCCAATACTTCTTTAACTGATAACAGTAGTACTACTACTACTACTATATAATTTCTAAATTATTTTTCCGGCCCCTAAATCTTGTTATTGTTTTCATTTCGATGTCCCGCCCCCCACCGTTTCACCAATCAGAAATGTTTAGGCCCGGACTGGGTTAAGGGTTCTGCTGCTTTGATGATGAACGCACAAGAGTTAGAAAAGACTTATTACACAGTGGTTTGTTTCCTACGACACTGAACATCCTGCTGCACAAGTGGTTAGACTGGATTTTACATGTTTTAGCACCACACTCTGTAACACACACACACACACACACAGGCAGACACACGCACACACAGACAGAAACACACACACACACACACACACACACACACACACACAGGCAGACACACGCACACACACACAGAAACACACACACAGACAGAAACACACGCACACACACACAGAAACACACACACAGACAGACACACGCACACACACACACAGAAACACACACACAGACAGAAACACACGCACACACACACAGAAACACACACACACACAGAAACACACACACACAGACACACGCACACACACACAGAAACACACACACAGACAGAAACACACACACACACTTGTCCTTGTTGAACCTGACTTGCTGCTTACACAAATTAATGCTGTAGGAACATTCAAGATGAAAAGTAAAATAAAAAACAATTTAACTTTTAAACTACATTAATTTTTATATTTTAATTTGTGGAAGTTTGCAGTGTTTCCCTGAACCTCAGTCCTGGGTCTACAGCCTCAGTCCTGGGTCTACAGCCTCAGTCCTGGGTCTACAGCCTCAGTCCTGGGTCTACAGTTCCATTACGTTTTAAGTCAAATACAAAATACTTCCGCAAACATCTTGTACAAACAGGAATTCCACCCGGAGTCTCCGTGTGTGTCCTGGAGCGTGGTGCGTGGAAAGGGAATCCCGCGGAACGCCGCCCTCCATTTGTAATCGTTTGTTTAAGACGTGTCCGGGCCGGAGTTCAGTTCCGTGTTTGTTTATCGACAGCTCAGAGGTCGGGTTTCCTTATGTTGGAATCTCAATCTGATTGTATTCACCTTTTTCTTGGTTCTAATACTGGTTTTTTGTTTGTAATTTAGACTGAGCTCTGAAGAGAATCCAAAAGATTGTATATTAAAGGAGCAGTAAGTATAAATGTGGCCACAAGTGGTACTGCAGCCTCTTTTTGTCAACAACAAATCTATAACCAACACCTTTTTCACAAAGATAGAAATCCTGGTTTTTTCCTTGTTTTGTCGTTAATGATTTGAGAATCATAACGAGACCTTTTTTAGTTCTGCGCCACATGGTACTTTACCAGTGAGATTAGCTCCACATGGTACTTTACCAGTGAGATTAGCTCCACATGGTACTTTACCAGTGAGATTAGCTCCACATGGTACTTTACCAGTGAGATTAGCTCCACATGGTACTTTACCAGTGAGATTAGCTCCACATGGTACTTTACCAGTGATATTAGCTCCACATGGTACTTTACCAGTGAGATTAGCTCCACGCGGTGAGTTCTGGCGTCGGGATCACGGACTTTCTGATTGGTGAAACGGTGGAGGGCGGGACATCGAAATGAAAACAATAACAAGATTTAGAGGCTGGAAAAGTAATTTAGAAATTCAAATATCTCTGAACGACTGTTATCAGTTAAAGAAGTATTGGAAAAGAACAGTTTATTATTATGACAGATTAGGGCCCTTTAATGATGACAGATTAGGGCCCTTTAATGATGACAGATTAGGGCCCTTTAATGATGACAGATTAGGGCCCTTTAATAATGACAGATTAGGGCCCTTTAATGATGACAGATTAGGGCCCTTTAATGATGACAGATTAGGGCCCTTTAATGACGACAGATTAGGGCCCTTTAATGACGACAGATTAGGGCCCTTTAATGACGACAGATTAGGGCCCTTTAATGATGACTAAGAAAATCTGGTTGAACTGATAGTGTAGAAACGGAGGCCCTTGAAGGAGACTTATTGTACAGTCTTGGTGTCAGACTGTACAATAAGTCCCTTTAAGTCACTAATGCACTAGGACTGAAGAACCTGCTGCTGTTGCCACTTTGTTTTGTACATATTTATATCCTGCACAGACTGTATTTAACATTTCTATCTGCGCCAAATGTGACATGTTTCACTGTGAGATCAATGAAGTGTATTTATCTTAAAGAACAGGCAGAAGCTTTGCTTCTTTATCAGCTGTGGTTAAAACCACCTCCTCACCGCAGGTCAAGCCTGTGGTCAGTACCCACCCCGCCCACTGTGGGGCGCTACTGTCAACCTCTGGCACAAACATGTACCTCCTGTAATTGTATGATGTCCGGTATGACGTCACTCTCAGAGCAGTCTTTTACCTTTTACAAATGTCTTGTTCATAAAATAGTTTTGGTAATTCATCAGAACAGCTCCATCTGGTGGTAGCTCAGGGATAAGGCAGAACAACAGCTCCCTCTGGTGGTAGCTCAGGGATAAGGCAGAACAACAGCTCCCTCTGGTGGTAGCTCAGGGATAAGGCAGAACAACAGCTCCCTCTGGTGGTAGCTCAGGGATAAGGCAGAACAACAGCTCCCTCTGGTGGTAGCTCAGGGATAAGGCAGAACAACAGCTCCCTCTGGTGGTAGCTCAGGGATAAGGCAGAACAACAGCTCTCTGTGTGTGTGCGTGTGCGTCTCCCTCTGTGTGTCTCTCTGTGTCTCTGTGTGTGTTTAGAGCTTGAGGTATAAATCCATAATTGCCTATTCCTCTGTGTGTGCGTCTGTGTGTGTGTTTCTCTCTCTCTCTCTGTGTGTGTGTGTGTGTGTGTGTGTGTCTCTCTCTCTCTGTGTGTGTGTGTGTTTAGAGCTTGCCTCTGTGTGTAGCCTGAACAGATGTTGCTAATGCTTTGTGTGTTCTT
This sequence comes from Knipowitschia caucasica, assembly GCA_964034765.1. Classification (NCBI taxonomy): domain Eukaryota; kingdom Metazoa; phylum Chordata; class Actinopteri; order Gobiiformes; family Gobiidae; genus Knipowitschia; species Knipowitschia caucasica. The sequence continues at coordinate 1,803,802 of OZ035835.1, read as the reverse complement.
CATTATCACTAAATTAACAGTAAAGATAACGACCGTCATTAAACGTTTTCAAACCTTGTCCGGGGGAAACTTGAACCTTTTTGACTCTGAATAACTCCTGGAAGAATCTGGGGCGGAATTTAATTAAATAAGCAAAAGAAAAGATAAAAGTCATTTGTCCTCCGCAGAGAAACAGTCTTTTTCTACAGGTTGCAACTTTGGGATTTGTGAATAAGGCTTTTTTTTAACGTATATAAAAATGTTGGTCAGAAATAAAAGTAATAATAATAAATACATAAAAATACTTAACAGTTCATATTTGGCCAAACTCATGCAGCTCCGACTTCATCCAATTATGTCCCAGAACTTCCAGTTGTGTGTCTGTGTGTGTGTGTGTGTGTCCGTGTGTCTTTGTGCGTGTCTGTGTGTGTCTCTCTCTGCCTGTGTGTGTGTCTCTCTCTGTCTGTGTGTGTCTCTCTCTCTGTCTGTGTGTGTCTCTCTGTCTGTGTGTGTGTCTTTCTCTGTCTGTGTGTGTGTCTCTCTCTGTCTTTGTGTCTCTCTCTCTGTCTGTGTGTGTCTCTCTCTCTGTCTGTGTGTGTGTCTCTCTCTGTCTGTGTGTGTCTCTCTCTGTCTGTGTGTGTGTGTCTCTCTCTGTGTGTGTGTGTGCGTCTGTTTGTGTGTGTATCAGAATGTATTAAGGTTTTATATGTATTATTTCTTAAACTTCTTGTTTAACTCATTTGAGCACAAACCAAACTCCTGGATCCTGACTTCCTGCTTCACTAATCCTTAAGTCTGAGGTCACGCAGCTGAACGAGGGGTCAGAGGTCGACGGAAAATCCATACAGCCGTTGCCATACATTACTTTTATTTGATTCGAGCCGTGGCCATAAAGGACCGGCGAGATAAAGGACTTCCAGGAGTGGGGTCCATTTGGAGTCCCCCCCCCCCCCCCCTACCCCGCATCCCTCACCCCCCCTACACCCCCCCCCCCCCCCCCCCTCACCTTGGCTGTGTCTGGAGCTGAGTGACAGTGATGTAAAAAACGTGAGGATTAGGAGGTAGGACTTAAATCACGCCGAAGTATTGATTTTTCATTACTGCAGACTCCTCGGACAGACGGCTGCAGACCACAGGATCTCACTCTGGGCCAGACCGGGCTCCAAGGGTCCCGGCTCAAAGGGTCCCGGCTCCAAGGGTCCATTGTCCAATGTATTTTTACACCCATCTTCTTTCCTCTTAAAAAAGGATTTACAGCCTGATCCAAAACTGGTTCTTGATCCAAAACTGGTTCTTGATCCAAAACTGGTTCTTGATCCAAAACTGGTTCTTGGTCTAAAACTGGTTCTTGATCCAAAACTGGTTCTTGGTCTAAAACTGGTTCTTGGTCTAAAAGTGGCTCTTGGTCCAAAAGTGGTTCCTGGTCCAAAAGTGGTTCTTGGTCCTCTTGGTTCCAGATGGTGGATGATGGTTCTGTGGATGTTGAGGGGAGTATTTGTTTTTGGACCAGTCTAGTTTTGTCTCTGTGGACTTCAGAATGCACTCGTTAAATGCACTAATATGTTTTTCACATTTTCCTGAGAGAAAAGACAGCAGGAGGTAAGAGTGATGTCACACAGTTCCAACAGTGGGCGTGGCTCTGGTCTTTACAGGCCGTGGGTCAGACACATGACGTGGAGCAGGAGGGTTTGGAGAGTTAATATCACAGTAGAAGTATCAGTATCTGGTTCTTCCACAGCAGACCGTAGGTTTAATGGTTTAATGGTTTTAATGGTTTAATGGTTTAATGGTTTACTTCAGTCTCGGTCAGAGATAAATAAACGTGGGTGTAAAGTCAGAGTGAAATGTGAAATGAAGCGTCTAAAGTCAACCTGCTGCTGCTCAGCCTCATTAACACAGAAAACACTACAGAGTGGACTCTCCTGTCCCTCGGAGACCTCAGAGAGACCTCAGAGAGACCCTGGAGACCTCAGGGACCTCAGAGAGACCTAAGAGACCTCAGGGACCTCTATATACTGTATATATATATAATATATATATATATATATATAGAAAGCAATTTCTAAGGTTTATATATATATATAAACCTTAGAAATTGCTTTCTTTGAATAAGCCTTCTGATTATTGACATCATGAGTCTTTTACTATATTTACAAATGTGTTCTTCTACAAACCAAAGCTCCATGGAGCGCAGAAGGGAAGTGCTCATGGACAAAGTTTTGCCCCAACTCGTTCTGGCTCTTATTGACTTAAAAGTAAAGTCTTGAACTCACTGGAGGATGTGTGCGGAGTGGGCTCCTGTGTGGTTGGAGTGAAAACCTGCCCTTGGACGACTGATTGTCTCGGGTCTAAAACATAAATGAGGTGAAGTAAATGTTTTCTTTTTCTCTTGCAGTCGATCCAGATCCACAAACCTCACTTCCTGGCTCTGCACTGTCAGGAAGTGGGAGGAAAGAAGTGTGGGATGGCCAACGTGGACAGTTTTGTGACGTAAGTCGCTCTGGGACGTTCTTCACACGAGGAGGACTCTCTCTCTTTATATTACTACTATGTATACTATCTCAGTATCTATCTTTCTCTTTCTATATCTCTCTATAAACATGTTTTAAACCATTGTGTGATCGATGGTTGGGATGGACCAGAGCCTCTGATTGAGACTCAGACAGGAGACTGAGGGAGCAGCGCCCTCCTCTGGACAGAGTACATTACTGCTCAACACAAGTTTGAACTGTTCAATATTGGACAGAATAATACAAATATCAGTAATAATAATAATGATAATAATGTTGCCTCACGTCTGTCAGTCTGCCCCAGGGCAGTTGTGGCAGTTGTAGTTCACTCCATGGTGTGTGGAGTGAACGCAGAATGTTCTAAGAAGCTTCTCGACCAAATATCGTCTAATTAATGAATATTATCATCTCCAAAATTATATCTTGCATCAATATTTTTGGATTGGATTATAGAAGCCTCTTGTTAGATACATGTACAGTATAGATATATACATGTACAGTATAGATAGATAGATACATGTACAGTATAGATAGATACATGTACAGTAAAGATAGATACATGTACAGTATAGATATATACATGTACAGTATAGATATATACATGTACAGTATAGATACATGTACAGTATAGATACATGTACAGTATAGATAGATACATGTACAGTATAGATAGATACATGTACAGTATAGATAGATACATGTACAGTATAGATAGATACATGTACAGTAAAGATAGATACATGTACAGTATAGATATATACATGTACAGTATAGATATATACATGTACAGTATAGATACATGTACAGTATAGATACATGTACAGTATAGATAGATACATGTACAGTATAGATAGATACATGTACAGTATAGATACATGTACAGTATAGATAGATACATGTACAGTATAGATAGATACATGTACAGTATAGATAGATACATGTACAGTAAAGATAGATACATGTACAGTATAGATAGATACATGTACAGTATAGATAGATACATGTACAGTAAAGATAGATACATGTACAGTATAGATAGATACATGTACAGTATAGATAGATACATGTACAGTATAGATAGATACATGTACAGTAAAGATAGATACATGTACAGTATAGATATAGATACATGTACAGTATAGATATATACATGTACAGTATAGATATATACATGCACAGTATAGAAACATGTACAGTATAGATAAATGTACAGTATAGATAGATACATGTACAGTATAGATAGATACATGTACAGTATAGATACATGTACAGTATAGATACATGTACAGTATATATAGATACATGTACAGTATAGATAGTTACATGTACAGTATAGATACATGTACAGTATAGATACATGTACAGTATATATAGATACATGTACAGTATAGATAGTTACATGTACAGTATAGATATATACATGTACAGTATATATACATGTACAGTATAGATACATGTACAGTATAGATAGATACATGTACAGTATAGATAGATACATATACAGTATAGATACATGTACAGTATAGATACATGTACAGTATAGATACATGTAGAGTATAGATATAGATACATGTACAGTATAGATAGATACATGTACAGTATAGACATATTCATGTAAAGTATAGATAGATACATGTACAGTATAGATACATGTACAGTATATATAGATACATGTACAGTATAGATAGTTACATGTACAGTATAGATATATACATGTACAGTATATATACATGTACAGTATAGATACATGTACAGTATAGATAGATACATGTACAGTATAGATCGATACATGTACAGTATAGATAGATACATGTACAGTATAGATACATGTACAGTATAGATACATGTAGAGTATAGATATAGATACATGTACAGTATAGATAGATACATGTACAGTATAGATAGATACATGTACAGTATAGATAGATACATGTACAGTATAGATAGATACATGCACAGTATATATACATGTACAGTATATATACATGTACAGTATATATACATGTAGAGTATAGATATAGATACATGTACAGTATAGATAGATACATGTACAGTATAGATAGATACATGTACAGTATAGATAGATACATGCACAGTATATATACATGTACAGTATATATACATGTACAGTATATATACATGTACAGTATAGATAGATACATGTACAGTATAGATAGATAGATAGATAGATACTTTACTGACCCCTGTAGGAGAAATGTAGGTGTCCAGTAGCAGCAAAAATAAAAGATAAAATTGATCATTCTAAAAAGCTAACAATAGTAATAATAATGTGTCCTTTCTGGTTTAGTTTAGTTTAGTTTAGTTTAGTTTAGTTTAGCACAATGAGCGGCTTCATTAACTTTTGGAATAATAAAGAAGTCACTATAAATTATTATTATTTTATATGGAAGACTACTGGCACCTTAATTCAATTGTCTATTCATTTGTCAAATGGCTATGCATTATGTTATTTTAGTATTTATTTTGTATTCTTATTTGTCAAAGTGTAATGTTATATCCAATTTTGACATTTAATGTTCTATTCCAAAAGTTCTAACGGCAATTCAATATGTAAAGTGTCGATACAATGTCTTTATATATTGCAAATTACAAGATTTTGAAATGAATAGCATATTGACATTGTTCTGTACTTCTAACTACAGTGGGCACACTTGGATCTTCAGACGCACTCCGAGTCAGCACCGTGCGGAGAAAAACACAAGTTGTGAACTGTTATGCTAAGGTGGCCCTCAGTTGTAGCCATAGTGTACACTTTATGGTTTTAGTGCGATTTATTCCTAATTTCCTATATGCTCATTCCTCGCTTAAAATAGCAGAGTTACTGCCCTTCAACTTGTTAGCAACAGTTCACAACTTGTGTTTTTCTCCGCACGGTGCTGACTCGGAGTGCGTCTGAAGATCCAAGTGTGCCCACTGTAGTTAGAAGATATGCCATGTCACTGTCTGAATCAGCTTCACATTAACTGTGACTGGTGACCGACCAAGAGCAGCCCGTTTTTAACAGATACTCGTCTCTGATTGGCCGAGAGCGGACCAGGGCCCGCCTTCCCAGGGGTCAAGAACTGCATAGCATATTGAATTAAGTTGCACTCAAACCATGTGGCAATGCAATATGCAATATGCAATATGCAATATGCAATCCAGAGGGAGGTGCTGTTTCACAACACATTAAATGAAACTTAACATACTCAAATGTGGAATACAAGTCAAAATAGGATATAACATGCAATTTTGCCAAATACAACTCTAAACTAAATGCCATGTTAAGAATGAATAGAACAATGAATAAAGAGGCCACATTTCCATGGCAATATGCTATTCATTTCAAAATCTTGTAATTTGCAATATATAAAGACATTGTATCGACACTTTACATATTGAATTGCCGTTAGAACTTTTGGAATAGAACATTAAATGTCAAAATTGGATATAACATTACACTTTGACAAATAAGAATACAAAATAAATACTAAAATAACATAATGCATAGCCATTTGACAAATGAATAGACAATTGAATTAAGGTGCCAATAGTCTTCCATATAAAATAAAATACTGTATATTCCAGAGTAAGTCGTCCTGAGGCGTCTCTACTCCGAGCTCCCCCTGTGTGGTCGAGTTTCTCTCCCTCCAGTCTGTCAAAGCACGCTCAGCACAGTGGCTGAGTCGTTAGCCCTCTCGCTTCTCAGCAAGAAGGTCCTGGGTTTGAATCCCGGCCAGAACAGGGTCTTTCTGAGTGGAGTTGACATGTTCTCCCTGTGTCTGCGTAAGTTTCCTCCAGGTGCTCCGGTTTCCCCTACCACTAAAAACATGTACAGGTGCAGTGAGTGAGTGGAGGGTGTTTGGTCGGAGGCTTTGATGGACCAGTGTGTTCTGGCTTCACCGTGTGAGAGAATGGAACAATATCATGACGTTTGCAGTGATATGTGTCTGTCCTCAGGGAGCTGCTGTCCAGTGAGGCCCTGAAGGAGTTCAGCGCAGCACGCGTCTACCTCGACAAGAACTACATGTCCCAGGAACACTTTACTGTGAGTACTCTGCTCAAATACTCCAGTACTCTCTGCTCACTGTGAGTACTCTGCTCAAATACTCCAGTACTCTCTGCTCACTGTGAGTACTCTGCTCAAATACTCCAGTACTCTCTGTTCTCTGTGAGTACTCTCCTCAAATACTCCAGTACTCTCTGCTGGTGTGAGAACTCTCCTTAAATACTTCAGTACTCTCTGCTGGTGTGAGTACTCTCTTTAAATACTCCAGTACTCTCTGCTCACTGTGAGTACTCTCCTCAAATACTCCAGTACTCTCTGCTGGTGTGAGTACTCTCCTCAAATACTCTAGTACTCTCTGCTGGTGTGAGTACTCTCCTCAAATACTCGAGTACTCTCTGCTCGCTGTGAGTACTCTCTTTAAATACTCAAATACTCTCTGCTCACTGTGAGTACTCTCCTCAAATACTCCAGTAGTCAGACGGTGTGATGGTTGTGATGTGTTTTTAGTTTTATGGCACATTTATAAACAGCTTCAGAAGTGTTTGTGCAGTTGCAGCAGTTGCAGCAGTTGTCCACACGGGGGCAGGAGACACTTAAGAATGAGCAGAGTTTCTTTCCTGTTTCGTTTTGGAACATTGTTGTTTTGTTTATTTGGTGATTTCAGTTTATTTTTCTATTGTTCAATGAATAATGTCTTTTTAACATTTTATCACTTTGAATTATTGATGTTTTGTGTTTTCTGAAATTAGATAAAGATAAGTTTCCGCTTCATCAAAACGTTTCAACTTCAACTCAACTTTTTTTAAATGTTCAAACCCACAAAAACAATATGTTGCACGTTTGTCTCTTGGGACAAACATGTATTAATTATTCAAAAATCCAAAGTTACGTACCCCAGCTTTAAGGTGTTTCAGTCTCACGTCGGTTTAGATTAAAAGCCTCAAAGGTCAAAGAAACGAAGCAAGAAAAACGAGAATGAAAAAGAAAGAACATCTTTTTACATTTTGTGAAATCCCAGATTCAGAATTGATGTGGATCAGAGTAAAATTCTGTCAAAGTAACAATAATACTCACATGTGACCACTTTTGTAACTTTTGGACATTGATCATGATGAATAAACAGTTTTTCTACTTTTCAATTAAATTCAAATAATTTTGGTAAAGCCCTGATTTGTAAGAGCACTTTACATCTCTGCTAAAGACGCACCTTTTCTTTTTGGCTTTTGACACTAAGTACAGCACTTTCTCAGCTCAGACTGTGCAGCACTTTGCTAAGCTCAGACTGTGCAGCACTTTGCTAAGCTCAGACTGTACAGCACTTTGCTAAGCTCAGACTGTGCAGCACTTTGCTAAGATCAGACTGTACAGCACTTTGCTAAGCTCAGACTTTGCAGCACTTTGCTAAGCTCAGACTGTGCAGCACTTTGCTAAGCTCAGACTGTACAGCACTTTGCTAAGCTCAGACTGTACAGCACTTTGCTAAACTCAGACTGTACAGCACTTTGCTAATCTCAGACTGAAGACGGAAGACGGATGGACGGATGGGGAGGATAACGTGTCAATCAATGTGTGTAGAGTGGACATGATGTGGAGACGCTTCACTCACGGCCACGGCTTTAACCAGGGGTGTCCAAACTTTTGAGTTCCCCAGACTAGTCCAGGCCCCGACATCACGGACTGAAAAACTGTCTTGACTGAGATCGGGCCGTTCTGAGATTAAAAAATGATCTATTACGGAGCTGAAGTTGGCTGAATGACACATGTTCTTTCTCACTAGCTATAGCAGAACCAGTCACAGAAGTGAACAATGAAAATTCATGTATGTAAAATAAAAAAAATACAAATTATAATCCCTTTTCCCATTTTTATTCAAGGCAAACGTGTAAAAAAGCCAAGAAACTTTTTAAAATTCATCTTTTGTATTTGTTTTTATTTATCCCCCTTTTGTCTGTTTCAAAAAGAACTAGGGCATTTAGGTTAATACTGATTTAATAATATTTTAAACCTATCATTGCCCTAATATGAGTTTGTGCACCAGTGCTTGGGAAACTCTGCACTAAACTTATAATAACGACACACAGCTGCTATAAATCTATCTGTCTATATCAATCTATCTTTCTAAATCTATAAATATCTATCTAAAGACAAAAGCATCTCTTCTTAAAACACTTTGGGTCAAAAATGATTAAAAGAAGAAGAAGAATATGAAGAGTAGGGTCTAAAAGGGTCTAAAAGTAAAAAGTCAGATCATAAATGTTTTATTTGGGGTTTATTTGAATAACTGCGGTGGGTCAATTTGACCCGAGTTGTAAATAATGAAAAAAACAGTGTAATTTCTGTGATTTTTAGTCCGTGTATTTCTTCCGTTAAATCCTCCTCGATCCTTTCCGCCGCTCGACAACGGAACATTCTCCGGGGACGGGTCTTTGACTGACACCGGCCCCCTCTATCTGTCATCAGGTATACAGCAGGTAAAATGTCAATTAGGAAGCGCCGCCCTGATGACTCAACTCCCCGTCCACCGCCTCTGCTCATTCTCATTCCCACTGTAGGCCTGGCTCTGCTCCGCCCGCTCCGTCCGCTCCACCCGCTCCACCCGCTGCGTCCAGGGCATTTTAATGGGGAATTACAGGTGTGTCTCAGTCTGTGTGTCTCAGTGTGTGTGTCTCAGTGTGTGTGTCTCAGTGTGTGTGTCTCAGTCTGTGTGTCTCAGTGTGTGTGTCTCAGTCTGTGTGTCTCAGTGTGTGTGTCTCAGTCTGTGTGTCTCAGTGTGTGTGTCTCAGTGTGTGTGTCTCAGTCTGTGTGTCTCAGTGTGTGTGTCTCAGTCTGTGTGTCTCAGTGTGTGTGTCTCAGTCTGTGTGTCTCAGTGTGTGTGTCTCAGTGTGTGTGTCTCAGTCTGTGTGTCTCAGTGTGTGTGTCTCAGTCTGTGTGTCTCAGTGTGTGTGTCTCAGTGTGTGTGTCTCAGTCTGTGTGTCTCAGTGTGTGTGTCTCAGTCTGTGTGTCTCAGTGTGTGTGTCTCAGTCTGTGTGACGTGCATCAGGGCTGTGTGGGTCTGACCGGAGGATGACATGTGTGAGTGGATAGAGCCGCAGAAGAAGATTCAGTGAGTTTGTTATATGCAGTAAAATCACATGTGTCAAAGCGCCATAGTCTGTAACCAGCAAATACCATAAACAAAACAAGTTAGAGCAGAGAGGATTCATGGTTTTACACTGGTCCAGACCAGAGCAGAGAGGATTCATGGTTTTACACTGGTCCAGACCAGAGCAGAGAGGATTCATGGTTTTACACTGGTCCAGACCAGAGCAGAGAGGGTTCATGGTTTTACACTGGTCCAGACCAGAGCAGAGAGGATTCATGGTCCGAACCAAGTGGATCAGGAGAAAATCCACAGGAGGAATGCTAACTTTATGTAAAATGCTAATAAAGCATTTAGTTTTTACTTTGGACCAGAGCAGAGAAAATGGTCTTAACCCATGTACCATGTACCATGTACCATGTGTCTTTTCTTTGGAAAACTCTGAATATTTGGGACTTCACTTCAAGTTAAAGTCGTACTTTCTCATAAAAACTAAACTATTTGAACCAAAAACTTTTTTTTTTCCTTCTATTTTTTACCAAAACTTAAAACTGGGGAATAAATAATTTTAAAACGTTGTTGTGTGAAGTCTATCTAAAGTCTAATCTTAAAGAACGAATGTCTGGAACAACCGCGGGAAAGGTAGGTGTGTTGTTAGGACCTGTGTCAAAATAAACTTGTGAGTGGTTTTAAAACAACCTTCACCTGACTCTGAATTACCTCCACATTAAGAAAGGTTTGGTTGACCATGTTTTGGCAAAAAGAATAGGTCGCAAGGCGGGTTGAATGCCCAGTCCTTTTGACACACCAACCCGTGTCACTCGGTGGGTTTGACCCAGGCCTTTGACCCAGGCCTTTGACCCAGGCCTTTGACCCAGGCCTTTGACCCGCCGCAGTGACATTTTACACTATTTTAGTTCTGGGGTTTCAAACCAGTCCTCAACCGGACTATTTCCTCAAGTGAGTCCTCAAGTGAAGACGTGAGGAAATGGGTGGAGTCTGTGGAGTCGGTTGTGCTTAGTTGGAGTGAAAACCTGCATCCACACCGGCCTGACCTAGAACCAGAGCAAATGATCTCCCGTCTTTTTACACGCACTTAACTCCTCTTGTTTACACTTCACCTTAAACGCTGCTTGGTTTACGGCCTATATTCTCCCAAAACAAAACACCTCTTCATACCGAGCCTTTCCCTTTACGACAGGCTGAGAGCTGAGAGGGGTCAGCGCAGTGCCTTGGCTTTACACGCGCAGGTTAACTAGCGACGCTGCCCCCTTCCCGCCGTCCCTCCATCTTTAAAGACCGCCGCGGACGCCATATAAGCGCTCTTAAAATATTGCAAGCTAAATCTAAGCGGGCTCTTATTTCAATATGGACTAGGGCCACTTGAATGGAGTAGATGTCAGGCTGCTAATATGGCCGGGCTATAACTCAGCGGGGGGCCATCAGTCATATACTCGAGATGTAAGTGCTACTGCTGCCCCGCGCTTTTGGTAACGGCGGCAAAACCCAACACACACGTTAACACACGCACACGCTAACACACACACATGCTAACACGCGCACACGCTAACACACACACACATGGCCCAGTCACACCACACGCTGAGCGACAATCAATGAATCTGCCATCAGAGGCTGAGTTACGAGCGCCTGAGAGTGGGCCTGCGAATATTTGGACGGAAAATGTAGATATAATTAATGGTTTGTGTAAAGAGGTGGAGAAATTGATGCATTTATTAAAGTCAAATCTAGAGAAGTGCGCCTCCTGGCCTCATATAGTTGCAAAGTCCAATACGCAGGAGCTCATAAACTGATAAACTGTTGGGATCTATCGCCGCGGAGTAAATCAGAGGTTATAGCGGTCTTGCTAGCTCCGGCGCGTGCCTGTGTGTGTGTGTGTGTGTGCGTGTGTGTGTGTGTGTGTGTGTGTGTGTGTGTGTGTGCGCCTGTGTGTGTGTGTGTGTGTGTGGCCGGCGTGAGGATGGCCTCTGGGGTAATGATGAGATGTTATGATACCACCCCACCCTTTCCAAAAAACAACCCCCCCACCCCACCCTACTCCACGCCTCTCCTTCAGCCTCCCCCCTACCCTCCCCCCTACCCTCACCCTCCCCCCCACCCTACCCCACCCACACGCACTGGTCCAGGGAGAGGCCACAGCGAAGGTGAACCTGTCATATCGATCTTTTTAGTGCTAAAATATGAGCCACTTTACTCTGCTCCCGGCGCAGTGATGTGAAAAATAATAACTCGGATCCAAATTAAAAATATTGATCGCGGAGGAGGTGTTGAGAGCAAATAAACAGCCCTCTGAAGGATTTTCTTGGACCCCCCCTCCCTCCTCTCTCTCTCTCTCCCTCCCTCCCTGCCCTCTCTCTCCCTCTCCCTCTCTCTCTCTCTCTCTCTCTCTCTCTCTCCCTTCCTCCCTCCTCTCTCTCTCTCTCCCTCCCTCCCTGCCCTCTCTCTCCCTCTCCCTCTCTCTCTCTCTCTCTCTCTCTCTCCCTTCCTCCCTGCTCTCTCTCTCTCTCTCTCTCTCTCTCTCTCTCTCTCTCTCTCTCTCTCTCTCTCCTCTCTCCCTCTCCCTCCCTCTCTCTCTCCCTCCTCTCTCCCTCTCCCTCCCTCTCTCTCTCCCTCCCTCCTCTCTCCCTCTCCCTCCCTCTCTCTCTCCCTCCCTCCTCTCTCCCTCTCCCTCCCTCCTCTCTCCCTCCCTCCCTCTCTCCCTCCCTCCCTCCTCTCTCTCTCTCTCTCTCTCTCTCTCTCTCCCTTCCTCCCTGCTCTCTCTCTCTCTCTCTCTCTCTCTCTCTCTCTCTCTCTCTCTCTCTCTCTCCCTCCTCTCTCCCTCTCCCTCCCTCTCTCTCTCCCTCCCTCCTCTCTCGCCTCCCGCCTGGGTGTCTGTCCCGGGCCATGAGGGCAGGTTAGAAATGCAGCTTGATGTGTAAAGGGGGAAATATATAATGTATATATAGAAAAACATCGTGTTATCAGTTTACTCAGTTCATAACGACTGCGGTCTCCTCCCCCCAGAGCCAAACATGTTTATTATTAGAGGAGTGCATTTAAAAGAGGGAGGAGAGCAGAAAAGAAAGTTGTCAGAAAGGACACATAGAGCAAAATGGCCTTTTTCAATTCAATGTATTTATGTGAAGCCCTGAATCATAACTTAAAAAACTACAGATCAGAGCACTTATTCTTTTTATTTAAAGAAGCTATTCCTGATTTATTTTCTAATGAGTTCATTAAAATGGCGCGGTGCTGAGAGGACTGGGCAGCAGTCAAAGGCGGAGACCTCGGCGACCCAGTCCACACACACTACATCTGGCTCTTGGGACGTGGAACGTCACCTCACTGGGGGGGAAGGAGCCCGAGCTCGTGGGGGAGGTTGAGCGATACCGACTAGAGATAGTCGGCCTCACCTCCACACACAGCTTGGGCTCTGGAACCCAACTCCTTGAGAGGGGTTGGACGCTCCACTTTTCTGGTGTTTCCCGCGGGGAGAGGCGGCGAGCTGGGGTGGCCATTCTCATTGCCCCCCATCTCAGCTCCACGTGTTAGAGTTCTCCCCGGTGAATGAGAGGGTCGCGTCCCTCTGCCTCCGGGTGGGGGACAAGTAGGCCTGTCGCGATAGTCAATAAATCAATTAATCGCACGATAAATAAAATTTGCTCAATAACTTTTCTGGCTGCGATAAATCCCATTTGCATGCTTGTTTGTTTCCCCCGTCTCTCTCGGGTCAGAGAGCCGCAAAGTGGTCACGGGAACATTAGCGGTCTAGCAAGCAGACGGAAATTACTCAAAAATACAAAATACAGCCAAAACAGGACCTAAACCAGGACTTAACCAGGATTGACAATGGGGGACACAGTAGTTGTGAACATATGCCGGCAGCTGAGTTCTCATTCAGGCTTGATTAGTGACTATACTAGCGCAGCTAGCGTTAGCGTGTTCGCCGATGCAGAAGTACCGTACCATACCAATAAAATAAACTTATGGCGCACCTCCGTGAACACATACTGCTGTTATATAAAGTCTCTAGAAGGTCTCTGAACACAGAGATGCTGCAGACTTGCATTCTTGGAGTAGAACTTTACACAAAAAAACCCGCTAGCTTAGCTGTTAGCATCAAAGCCCGCCCCGCTACTTCCGGTGGGCGCTACCGCAGCAGGACTTCTGTACGCCCCATTGGTGAACCCACATGTCAGTCACTTGTCATTCGCCTGGTGGTGTGTGGGGAGGTGGGACTACTCCTGAGAGATCCTGTCTTAAGCCACACAAAGTCAACATGTTGGTATTTCTTTCTTGTAATCTGTCATAAAGTCTGAGAAATTATTGACATTTGAGGCATCTGTTTCATATTTTCTTTACAAAGGTCCTGGCAGTTTTATTCCTGGTCATTTTTTGTTAAGAGACTGAGTCTATGTTATTTATTGTTTTTGGTTGTTTGTTAATTTATTGTGTTCTAGCGTTAAATATTCGTTAAAAATAAAAGTTTATTCTCTTTGAAAAGGTGTACCTGCATTATCATTCTAATCGATGCAAATGATCTCAGAACGACAATATAATCGCTTATCGCAATAATTTCTGAGACAATTAATCGTCCAGCAAAATTTGTTATCGTGACAGGCCTAGGGACAAGTCTCTCATTGTTGTTGTGCCTACGGGCCTAACAGCAGTGCAGAGTACCCGGCCTTCTTGGAGTCCTTGGGAGGGGTACTGGACAGTGCACCGCCCGGGGACTCCGTTATTCTCCTGGGGGACTTCAACGCCCATGTGGGAGGCGCCAGTGACACTTGGAGAGGGGTGATCGGGAAGAACGGCCCCCCTGATCTGAACCCGAGCGGTGTTCAGTTGTTGGACTTCTGTGCCAGTCACAGTCTGTCCATCACGAACACCATGTTCGAGCACAAGGGTGTCCACCAGTGCACGTGGCACCAGGACACCCTAGGCCGGAGGTCGATGATCGACTTTGTTGTCGTATCATCTGACCTTCGGCCGCGTGTCTCGGACACTCGGGTGAAGAGAGGGGCGGAGCTGTCAACCGATCATCACCTGGTCGTGAGTTGGATCCGCTGGCAGGGGAAGAAGCCGGTCAGACCTGGCAGGCCCAAGCGTGTAGTGAGGGTTTGCTGGGAACGTCTCGCTGAGACCCCTGTCAGATGGACTTTCAACTCACACCTCCGGGAGAGCTTCTCCCAGGTCCCGGCGGAGGAGGGGGATATTGAGTCTGAGTGGACCATGTTCTCTTCCTCTATCGCCGATGCGGCGGCTCGTAGCTGTGGTCGCAAGGTCTCTGGTGCTGGTCCCGGCGGTAACCCCCGAACCCGGTGGTGGACACCGGCAGTAAGGGATGCTGTCAGGCTGAAGAAGGAGTCCTATCGAGCCATGATGGTTCGTGGGACTCCTGAGGCAGCTGTCCAGTACCGGCAGGCCAAGCGTGCCGCGGCCCGGGCTGTTGCAGAGGAAAAAACCCGGGACTGGGAGGAGTTCGGAGAGTCCATGGAGCATGACTATCGGTCGGCCTCGAAGAGGTTCTGGCAAACCGTCCGGCGCCTCAGGAGGGGGAAGCAGTTCTTTGCCAACACCGTGTATGGTGCGGGTGGAGAGCTGCTGACCTCGACTGGGGATATTGTCGGGCGGTGGAAGGAATACTTCAAGGTTCTCCTCAATCCCCCCGTCACGTCCTCCGTTCAGGAGGCAGAGGCTGAGGATGTTGGGGCGGATACTTCCATCTCCCTGGCAGAGGTCACCAAGGTGGTTGGCAGCCTCCATGGTGGCTCCGCAGAGTGGCTGGGCGCTCCCTTAGAGATAGGGTGAGGAGCTCAGTCACACGGGAGGAGCTCGGAGTAGAACCGCTGCTTCTCCACGTCGAGAGGAACCAGTTGAGGTGGCTCGGGCATCTGTTCCGGATGCCTCCTGGACGCCTCCCTGGGGAGGTGTTCCGGGCATGTCCCACCGGGAGGAGGCCCCGGGGAAGACCCAGGACACGCTGGAGGGACTATGTCTCTCAGCTGGCCTGGGAACGCCTTGGGGTCCCCCCGGACGAGCTGGAGGAGGTGTGTGTGGATAGGGAAGCCTGGGCGTCTCTGCTTAGACTGCTGCCCCCGCGACCCGGCAACGGATGAAGCGGAGGAAAACGGACGGACGGACGGACGGAGTTCATAAAAATGCTTATTCCTACATACAAGTTGTATTATAATCCGTAATTGAATGTAAAACATGATCTCATTGATTCAGCTGTGTATGAATTAAAAAGTGCTGAGTAGAGACTTAGCGTGACGCCCGCTCTCCTCCAATCACAGAACAGGCTGCGTCCTCTAGCCTCTACAGCGCTGCTAAACACAGTAGCATGTTAGCATAAGTGGCTATAACTCCTCTGGCTGGCGGGAGAATCTGGTTGTGTGTCTGTAGGAGAAAACGGTTGTGTGTCTGCGGGACAATCAACCGCTCGGTGTGTGTCTGAATGCTTCTGTATTGATTGTCTACAAGGACGTTTTGCTTTGTTTTGGGCTCGCAGCGGAGAATGAATAGATATTTGATGGAGCATTAGTGTCGGGACGTCCCAAGCAGACTGTTGACATCGCTGGGGGGAGGCGGAGGTGGTGGGGAAGGGGCTGGCGACGTCTACACTTTTGAGTTTGACTCTTGGGTCTTCGCTGAAAGCTGTTCCCATAAAACACCAGGATTCCAGTCTCTTGTGTCTCGGTTTTGAGATATTCGTGCTTTTCTGATGTGGCTCGGGCTGTGGGGACGGAATGACATCGGGATCAATACTGGACGAGTCTTAATTGACAAACTCTGGAGGAAGAACTGTGATTATTGAATCATTCGTGCTCATGGAATAAATATCAATTAAGTAAGTAATGTTTATTTATATAGCGCCTTTCACAGACCAGAGTCTCAAAGCGGTTTACAATTGTTATTTTTGGGCATTTGTCTCTCGCTCCACACAGAGAAGGGAGCGGGGTTAAAGGATTATAGATTTATAGATTTATAGATTTTGAGGGTGCGATCCAATCGTCCTCTTCTAGTTGTGGTCAATCACCTTCTTTGCTGATATTGAAGAGAAATTCTGGAGAAAACTCACTGTCTCAACATCTCTGGGATCGTTCAGCAGCTACGGACTAAAAAGAATCAATGAAATATAAATGCATCTAGACTTAAAATCCTTTATTTTTTACTGAATCGTTTAGAATTTCAATTAAATTATTTTTTGTATAGCCCTAAATCACAACAGCCGTCGTCTGGAAGGACTTAACTAAAGCCTGCTTCACATAAGACGATTTTTAAATTGAGGATTTTCCAAACCTGAGAGACCCCACACGAGTATAGTAGCGACAGTAGCTCGGTTGGTAGAGCATCAGCCTTTGGGCCAGAGGGTCGTAGGTTCAAATCCACCGTAAGACCTACTTCACGATTCCCACTGATGTCTCCTGTTGTTTTGTCCTTGGGCAAGACACTTAACCCCACTTTGCCTGAAGCCCCCGCTGGAAGCTCTCAGCACCTGCAGGAGGATCAGTGAGGGGCTGGTGCTCTGACTGCCACCCCCCCGACCCAGAAATGGATTAAGGGGAAGAAAATGGATGGATGGATGGAGAGACCCCACACACGGAGATAAAAAATCAAGGGTCTAACCACTTTGGTCGTACAGTGTGTGGTGCTGCCACACGGCAAAAGCACACATGACACACTCATCACACATGAACCCCCCTGAGCATTCCCAGGTCACACATGAACCCCCTGAGCATTCCCAGGTCAGACATGAACCCCCCTGAGCATTCCCAGGTCACACATGAACCCCCCTGAGCATTCCCAGGTCACACATGAACCCCCCTGAGCATTCCCAGGTCAGACATGAACCCCCCTGAGCATTCCCAGGTCACACATGAACCCCCTGAGCATTCCCAGGTCACACATGAACCCCCCTGAGCATTCCCAGGTCAGACATGAACCCCCCTGAGCATTCCCAGGTCAGACATGAACCCCCCTGAGCATTCCCAGGTCACACATGAACCCCCCTGAGCATTCCCAGGTCACACATGAACCCCCCTGAGCATTCCCAGGTCACACATGAACCCCCCTGAGCATTCCCAGGTCACACATGAACCCCCCTGAGCATTCCCAGGTCACACATGAACCCCCCTGAGCATTCCCAGGTCACACATGAACCCCCCTGAGCATTCCCAGGTCACACATGAACCCCCCTGAGCATTCCCAGGTCACACATGAACCCCCCTGAGCATTCCCAGGTCACACATGAACCCCCTGAGCATTCCCAGGTCACACATGAACCCCCCTGAGCATTCCCAGGTCACACATGAACCCCCTGAGCATTCCCAGGTCACACATGAACCCCCCTGAGCATTCCCAGGTCACACATGAACCCCCCTGAGCATTCCCAGGTCACACATGAACCCCCCTGAGCATTCCCAGGTCAGACATGAACCCCCCTGAGCATTCCCAGGTCAGACATGAACCCCCCTGAGCATTCCCAGGTCACACATGAACCCCCCTGAGCATTCCCAGGTCAGATATGAACCCCCCTGAGCATTCCCAGGTCAGACATGAACCCCCTGAGCATTCCCAGGTCACACATGAACCCCCCTGAGCATTCCCAGGTCACACATGAACCCCCCTGAGCATTCCCAGGTCAGACATGAACCCCCTGAGCATTCCCAGGTCACACATGAACCCCCCTGAGCATTCCCAGGTCAGACATGAACCCCCCTGAGCATTCCCAGGTCACACATGAACCCCCTGAGCATTCCCAGGTCAGACATGAACCCCCTGAGCATTCCCAGGTCACACATGAACCCCCCTGAGCATTCCCAGGTCACACATGAACCCCCCTGAGCATTCCCAGGTCACACATGAACCCCCCTGAGCATTCCCAGGTCACACATGAACCCCCCTGAGCATTCCCAGGTCACACATGAACCCCCTGAGCATTCCCAGGTCACACATGAACCCCCCTGAGCATTCCCAGGTCAGACATGAACCCCCCTGAGCATTCCCAGGTCACACATGAACCCCCCTGAGCATTCCCAGGTCACACATGAACCCCCCTGAGCATTCCCAGGTCACACATGAACCCCCCTGAGCATTCCCAGGTCACACATGAACCCCCCTGAGCATTCCCAGGTCACACATGAACCCCCCTGAGCATTCCCAGGTCACACATGAACCCCCTGAGCATTCCCAGGTCACACATGAACCCCCCTGAGCATTCCCAGGTCACACATGAACCCCCTGAGCATTCCCAGGTCACACATGAACCCCCCTGAGCATTCCCAGGTCACACATGAACCCCCCTGAGCATTCCCAGGTCACACATGAACCCCCCTGAGCATTCCCAGGTCAGACATGAACCCCCCTGAGCATTCCCAGGTCAGACATGAACCCCCCTGAGCATTCCCAGGTCACACATGAACCCCCCTGAGCATTCCCAGGTCAGATATGAACCCCCCTGAGCATTCCCAGGTCAGACATGAACCCCCTGAGCATTCCCAGGTCACACATGAACCCCCCTGAGCATTCCCAGGTCACACATGAACCCCCCTGAGCATTCCCAGGTCAGACATGAACCCCCTGAGCATTCCCAGGTCAGACATGAACCCCCTGAGCATTCCCAGGTCAGACATGAACCCCCCTGAGCATTCCCAGGTCACACATGAACCCCCTGAGCATTCCCAGGTCACACATGAACCCCCTGAGCATTCCCAGGTCACACATGAACCCCCTGAGCATTCCCAGGTCAGACATGAACCCCCTGAGCATTCCCAGGTCACACATGAACCCCCCTGAGCATTCCCAGGTCAGACATGAACCCCCCTGAGCATTCCCAGGTCACACATGAACCCCCCTGAGCATTCCCAGGTCACACATGAACCCCCCTGAGCATTCCCAGGTCACACACACTGCAAAAGATGACAGAATTAAAGACAAAAAAATGCTCAAATTTGGCTAAATGTATCTAAATATGAGCACATTTTGACTGCCTTAAAACAAGATTTGCCAGTGGAACAAGAAAAATGGTCTTGTTTTAAAAAGATACAAGATATTTTTTCTCTTGGAATGAGAAAATAAAGCAATAGTTCTTGAATCAAGTCAAAATTGCTTGTCTCGTTGGCAAATCTCATTTTAAGAAAGTCAGAATGAACTTAAGTCAAGTTAAAAAAAACTAGATTCTAGCAATTATCATCTCATATTTGATCATTTTTTGCAGTGCATGAACCCCCCTGAGCATTCCCAGGTCACACATGAACCCCCCTGAGCATTCCCAGGTCACACATGAACCCCCTGAGCATTCCCAGGTCACACATGAACCCCCTGAGCATTCCCAGGTCAGACCAAGACGAAGCGTGACTTCAGAGTAAACCATCATGGCGGACGAAGAGTACGCAGTGGCGATAGTTTGTGTTGCCGTTGGTCAACAGTTGCTCCTCCATCTCCGACGTCCACCGGACTTTCTGTTGCTGACTGTTATGATTCTTTTCTGGTGTTTCCTCGGCGCCTCGTCACCTCGTCTTCTGATTGGCTACAGCCGCAGTCACCGACAGCTCGTCTGTCCCGGAGGACGCCACACACAAAGAGAAATCAGGCCAAAACAATCCACCATGTTGGATATCCCTGAGATCAGAGCAGTCCCAAAGTCGTTCTGAGCGATTGTCTTAAATCGGCCTCATTATCCTGCCGTGTGAACCAGGCTTCAGTTGTCAGTGGAGATGGGGTTAGAGCTTGTGCAAGAATGTCCGATTCTATCTTTCTGTGTGGAGTTTGCATGTTCTCCCTATGTCTTTGTAGGTTTCCTCTGGGTGCTCCGGTTTGTAAATATATGTGTGAGTGAATGAAAGAATGTCTACGGTTGGAGTTTGTGGAGTGAATGACCTGAGGACCAAATTGTGAGATCCTTTTGGTGATCTTTTCCAAACCAATCTATGGCATACAATATAAAAACACAAACATTAACATAACTTATTCCAAGCAATAATCCAACATATAATAATTATAAGTAGCAGATCACCTCACCCCACACACACTTACACATACGCACATACATACACATACATACAGTGGGGCAAAAAAGTATTTAGTCAGCCACCGATTGTGCAAGTTCTCCCACTTAAAATAATGACAGAGGTCTGTAATGTTCATCATAGGTTCACTTCAACTGTGAGAGACAGAATGTGAAAACAAAATACAGGAATTCACATTGTAGGATTTTTAAAGAATTAGTTTGTAAATGATGGTGGAAAATAAGTATTTGGTCAGTTCAAACAAGGAAGATCTGTGGCTCTCACAGACCTGTAACTTCTTCTTTAAGAAGCTCTTCTGTCCTCCACTCGTTACCTGTATTAATGGAACCTGTTTGAACTCATCTGTATAAAAGACACCTGTTCACAGCCTCAAACAGTCAGACTCCAAACTCCACTATGGCCAAGACCAAAGAGCTGTCCAAGGACACCAGGAAAAGAATTGTAGACCTGCACCAGACTGGGAAGAGTGAATCTACAATAGGCAAGCAGCTTGGTGTGAACAAATCAACTGTGGGAGCAATTATCAGAAAATGGAAGACATACAAGACCACTGATAATCTCCCTCGATCTGGGGCTCCACGCAAGATCTCATCCCGTGGGGTCAAAATGATCATGAGAACGGTGATCAAAAATCCCAGAACCACACGGGGGACCTGGTGAATGACCTGCAGAGAGCTGGGACCAAAGTAACAAAGGTTACCATCAGTAACACACTACGACGACAGGGAATCAAATCCTGCAGTGCCAGACGTGTCCCCCTGCTGAAGCCAGTGCATGTCCAGGCCCGTCTGAAGTTTGCCAGAGAGCACATGGATGATACAGCAGAGGATTGGGAGAATGTCATGTGGTCAGATGAAACCAAAGTACAACTGTTTGGAATAAACTCAACTTGTCGTGTTTGGAGGAAGAAGACTGAGTTGCATCCCAAGAACACCATACCTACTGTGAAGCATGGGGGTGGAAACGTCATGCTTTGGGGCTGTTTTTCTGCTAAGGGGACAGGACGACTGATCCGTGTTAAGGAAAGAATGAATGGGGCCATGTATCGTGAGATTTTGAGCCAAAAACACCGTCCATTGAGTTGAATTTTTGTTATTGACCAATTTTCCACCATAATTTACAAATAAATTCTTTAAAAATCCTACAATGTGAATTCCTGGATTTTGTTTTCACATTCTGTCTCTCACAGTTGAAGTGAACCTATGATGAAAATTACAGACCTCTGTCTTTATTTTAAGTGGGAGAACTTGTACAATCGGTGGCTGACTAAATACTTTTTTGCCCCGCTGTGCGCGCGCACACACACACACACACACACACACACACACACACACACACACACACACACACACACACACACACACACACACACACACACTGACACCACTTTTCCTCATTAATATTTAAAACACTTGTTGTCGATAAGCGATTGTGTTGCTCCTTAATCTGTCCTCCCTCACGGCTCTGTCAGCTCCATCCTCTTCAAACGACAAGAGGCAAATTGTCCCTAATCGCCCTCCGTAGACACATCCAACATTGATCAAAACCAGGCTGGCTCTCACCTTCTCCCCCCTCCCTCCCCCTCACTCCCCCTCCCTCCCTCCCCCTCACTCCCCCCCTCACTCCCCCTCCCTCCCCTCCCTCCCCCTCACTCCCCCTCCCTCCCCCCTCACTCCCCCTCACTCCCCCTCCCTCCCCCTCCCCCTCCTCCCTCCCCCCCCTCCCTCCCCCTCCCTCCCTCCCCTCCCTCCCCCTCCCTCCCCCTCCCTCCCCCCCTGCCTTCACCCTGGCCCCAAAGAAGCTGATAATTAATACTCAAATCCCAGTCACCGTTGAGCATGACGGATCGGTAACATCTTTGACTGAAACCAGTGCGACGCCGAGCGATAGGGGCCCCCAGTGTATTCCAGCGTTGGCGCTCGCACCCCGGCTAGCATCCTGGCTAGCATCCCGGCTAGCATCCCGGCTAGCATCCCGGCTAGCATCCCGGCTAGCATCCCGGCTAGCATCCCGGCTCGCTAATTAAATATCCACAGGTTAGCGGGCGCTTCTCCAGCCGGGAGCCCTCGGTCTTCTCACTATCGGCACGTGGTTAATAATTAATGGTGCTACATTGACGAGGGTGAGCACGGCGCAGAGAACGTGCGGTGGATGTATTTGCGTTTGTTTAGAGCTGTTTCAGTCACAAGCTCAAAAGAAGTGTTTTAAAAGCACTTTTGATTAAAATCATAAATAGCAAATGTGTTGTTTTTAATTGTGTGGTTTTATTTTCTACGTTTTTAAATATTTCTTGTGTTTGTTTATGTAGATGGGATTTGGGCTGTGAGGTGAAATGCGCTCTACAAATAAATGTGTCCATAAACTACTACTGTAGCCACAGCTGCCCTGGGGCACATTGACCAAAGCAAGGCAACCAGTCTGTGCCATCGGCCCCTCCCACCACCAGCTATTCACACACACACACACACACATCTATGGTGTCGTGTAAAAAGCCTGCTCCTGAAAGATTTCTGAAGCTAAGCAGGTCAGGGCCTGGTTAGTATTGTGAAGAGAGACCTGGGAAGTCAAAACTATCCTTGTGTCCATTGGCAAGACACTTAACTAGTGTGAGTTTGGTGTGTGAATGAGTGGCTGCCATCAGTCTGCTCCAGGGCAGCTGTGGCTTCAGGAGAGTTGTATGGAGTTATTTTAATAATGAAGTGTCTTTGGGTTTCATGGAAAGTTACTGTATATACTCTGTGTTGAATTTAAATTAGCACATAATTATCTGCAAATTGTTTGTCACAAATAATATAAGTTTAAAGCCAGATTATCACTTTAATGTTTCATGTCTTTTCTCAATCTTTAAATCTACAACATTCTCAGATGTGATAGTTATCGTACTTTTGCATATCTTTAAAACAGAATTCAATACATTGCATTAGAATGATATATATGTCAATAACGAGCTCTAAATTAAACGTATCACAATCCTCCCGTGTCTGAGAAATGCCAGATGTGATATACACGAAGGAGGCTGTGCGATGCCACAGATTTAACACCGAAGGACTTCTCGTGATCAGACGTTAAATACTTGGCAACATTGAAGTTTCCTCAAACTGTCGGCGGCGGATCACACGATGACAGATCGGATGCATGTGCAGCTAACACTGCCGTGATAATTACTCCTCTGTGCTTCTGTCAATAACAAAAGTGCTCATGAGGCAAAGGGCCTTTCAGCAGCTGAAGTAACCAATAACAATGTGTTAGCATTTACAGACAGAGGTCGTCCGCTCTGGACCAACGGCTCTGACGGGTTTGTTTTATATGTTTGTCCATAGATGTCAGACATGTGGGCGGGCCGACATTGGCTCAGGTGTAGAGCATTGGCCTTTGAGCCTGAAGGTTGTGGGTTCGAGCCCACCTCAAGACCTACTTCACGACTCCCACTGATGTCTGCTGTCGTTGTGTCCTTGGGCAAGACACTTAACCCCACTTTGCCTGAAGCCCCCGCTGAATAATCAAGGCTGTGGATCAGTGAGGGGCTGGTGCTCTGTGTACTGACTGACACCCCCCGACCCAGACATGGATTGAGGGGAAGAATATGGATGGATGATTATATACATTTTATTTTCTGGTGTCATTATTTTTACAATGATGTTTTATTAATGAATAGCCAAATGCTTTTAGATGTGTTGAGAACATATTAGTGAAGGTCTCACTCAGATGGAGCTGCAGTGTGACTCTGTCGTCAGACTATTAGATTATATTAAGTGTTTTCTTGTATGGCCCTAAACTACAGCAGTTCTCTCTGAGGACTTTGCCAACACAGATCAGAGAAATAAACAGTTAAAACACAAGAAATTCAACAATAAAAACACATAGTGCATTGGTCCATAAAAGGCTGAGACCAATGTCCACGAACTTGATTTTCTGATCTGTAATAGCCAAGCGATAACTTTGTTCTCAGAGAAGACTGCTGTTGTGATTTAGAGCTGCACAAAAATATATTGAATTGATTCATGCTTGGAAAAAGAATTGAGGAAATGTAATAGTTTGGCTTTGTGCATAGACCACTGCTCTCTCTGTTGGCCGTGATCATCCAAATGGTTTTATTAGCTACTGAAAAAGGTTCATGAGCTTTAATTTGATTTGATTTCTTATTCAATCCCTATTTTTCTGTACGTAGCTAATGCATACTCATTATCTGCCTTGTAAGGTCGCTACATGTATTTAACCGCCCTCTCTGATGAACTAGGTCCAATAGAAGCAGTTAAATCTAAAACCATTGGGTCCAGGGCGTGGCCTCGTTATAATCAATTGTTTGTCGTCACTAAATTCTCCCAAAGCTGCGTCTGCTTTCGTTCAGTACGTGATCAGTTACATGGACCTTCTGTTACAATCAGAGGAACGGCTGTGGGTGGATCTGACTAATGAAAGTGCGTTTCTGAAGCCTTAATGAGGTTAGGGGCCGTCTGCGGGGGCCGTGTGGTGCGGGACCCTCTCGTGGCTCTAATTGGTCTGGTCTGGTCTGGTCTGAAAGGGTCTCCTCTATGGACTGTGAGCCCGTCATAATAAGCATCAACAATGTGATCATTTCATTTCCTTTTCACCTCGGCTCAGGACACACAAACGCACACAAGGTTAGGACCCCTTTAGTTTACGGCACCGCTACAATGGCTCTAAACAGGCGTTCAAAAGATCCACCAAAATAATCCAATCACACAATTACTGCCAGCCTTGGTTGTATAGTTAAGTGCATTTTTATTGTGTAGCGTTTGTGCGTCCCCCCCCCCCCCCCCCCCCTCGCTGCCACTTCTCATCTAATATGTCCCTAATGTGGTTTGCTTCTACAAATCCAATTTGGGCAATTGGGTTACCCTCCTCTGAAATGGGAGAGACCCGCGTGACGGCATTGGCTGAAGTTAATCTGCTTTTGTTAAGCCTCCTCTGGGTGGACGCAGCCGCCACTGCTCAGGAACCCAGAACCTCCTGGGTCCAGTCTCAGGACCCAGAACCTCCTGGGTCCAGTCTCAGGCCCCAGAACCTCCTGGGTCCAGTCTCAGGCCCCAGAACCTCCTGGGTCCAGTCTCAGGCCCCAGAACCTCCTGGGTCCAGTCTCAGGCCCCAGAACCTCCTGGGTCCAGTCTCAGGCCCCAGAACCTCCTGGGTCCAGTCTCAGGCCCCAGAACCTCCTGGGTCCAGTCTCAGAGCTCAGAACCTCCTGGGTCCAGTCTCAGGGCCCAGAACCTCCTGGGTTCAGTCTCAGGCCCCAGAACCTCCTGGGTCCAGTCTCAGGCCCCAGAACCTCCTGGGTCCAGTCTCAGGCCCCAGA
>OZ035835.1:1742881-1772881 GCA_964034765.1 Knipowitschia caucasica | reverse complement strand
GAGAGAGAGACAGAGAGAGAGATACAGACAGACAGAGACGGAGAGAGACAAACAGAGAGAAGAGAGAGAGATACAGACAGAGAGAGAGAGAGACAGAGAGAGAGACAGAGAAGAGAGAGAGATACAAACAGACGGAGAGAGACAAACAGAGAGAAGAGAGAGAGATACAGACAGAGAGAGAGAGACAGAGAGAGAGACAGAGAAGAGAGAGAGATACAAACAGACAGAGACGGAGAGAGACAAACAGAGAGAAGAGAGAGAGATACAGACAGAGAGAGAGAGACAGAGACAGAGAAGAGAGAGAGACAGATCAAAAGCACCAAAGCAGATCTGGAGTGGGACTTTTTGCAAAGATCTTATCTTTACTAAAATGTTCACAATGTAATAATAATAATAATAATGACAGATAGATAGATTCTTTTGTTGATCACCTGTAGGAGAAATCGTAGCACATTTCTATCACTTTCAAAATGGCGGATCTATCATCTCCATGGCGACGGCGTTGCTGGTGAGAAAGAGAAGGTCCAAACGTATTGTACTGTATGTTCAAAATGGCGGCTCCTCTCATTGGCATTAGCGTTGCATATATTACAGGTTTATTTGTTAGTATCAGAAAGAGCGGCGAGTTTGCATGTTCTCCCCATGTCTGCGTATAGGTTATCTCTGGGTGCTCCGGTTTCCTTCCTCCACTAAAGACATGTACAATAGTCCCCTGTAACAGAACCGCCTCATGTTTCCTCTGAGCTGCTTCACTGGTTAAAACGGTTGGACTGAAGACCCGTCAAAGCCCTGTTTGTGTGATTACTCCACCGCAAAACAGAGACATGGGGTTTTATCTGTTTAAATTGGTGGATTAATGGGATCTCCTCCTGCTCCGCGGCGGATTCCATCAAACTGTGAGTGACATCATGAGAAATGAGCGGTTCGAAGACCACGAGACACAGACGAGAAGGAGAATCCATCACTGAAGACACGCACACACTGAAGA
The DNA here is from genome assembly GCA_964034765.1 of Knipowitschia caucasica. Lineage (NCBI taxonomy): Eukaryota > Metazoa > Chordata > Actinopteri > Gobiiformes > Gobiidae > Knipowitschia > Knipowitschia caucasica. The sequence continues at coordinate 1,771,893 of OZ035835.1, read as the reverse complement.
CACGCACACACTGAAGACACGCACACACTGAAGACACGCACATACTGAAGACACGCACATACTGAAGACACGCACGCACTGAAGACATGCATACACTGAAGACACGCACGCACTGAAGACATGCATACACTGAAGACACGCACGCACTGAAGACACGCATACACTGAAGACACGCACACACTGAAGACACGCACACACTGAAGACACGCACGCACTGAAGACATGCAGACACTGAAGACACGCACACACTGAAGACACGCACACACTGAAGACACGCACGCACTGAAGACATGCATACACTGAAGACACGCACGCACTGAAGACACGCACACACTGAAGACACGCCACGTACTGAAGACATGCACGCACTGAAGACACGCACACACTGAAGACACGCACGCACTGAAGACACGCACACACTGAAGACACGCACACACTGAAGACACGCACACACTGAAGACACGCACACACTGAAGACACGCATACACTGAAGACACGCACACACTGAAGACACGCACACACTGAAGACACGCACGCATTGAAGACATGCATACACTGAAGACACGCACACACTGAAGACACGCACACACTGAAGACACGCACGCACTGAAGACATGCATACACTGAAGACACGCACACACTGAAGACACGCACGCACTGAAGACATGCATACACTGAAGACACGCACACACTGAAGACACGCACACACTGAAGACACGCACACACTGAAGACACGCACGTACTGAAGACATGCACGCACTGAAGACACGCACACACTGAGAACACGCACACACTGAAGACACGCATACACTGAGAACACGCACACACTGAAGACACGCACACACTGAAGACACGCACGTACTGAAGACACGCACGCACTGAAAGACACGCACGCACTGAAGACACGCACACACTGAAGACACGCACGTACTGAAGACACGCACACACTGAAGACACGCACACACTGAAGACACGCACGTACTGAAGACACGCACGCACTGAAGACACGCACACACTGAAGACACGCACGCACTGAAGACACGCACACACTGAAGACACGCACACACTGAAGACACGCACACACTGAAGACACGCACGTACTGAAGACACGCACGCACTGAAGACACGCACACACTGAAGACACGCACGTACTGAAGACACGCACGCACTGAAGACACGCACGCACTGAAGACACGCACACACTGAAGACACGCACGTACTGAAGACACGCACACACTGAAGACACGCACACACTGAAGACACGCACGTACTGAAGACACGCACGCACTGAAGACACGCACACACTGAAGACACGCACGCACTGAAGACACGCACACACTGAAGACACGCACACACTGAAGACACGCACACACTGAAGACACGCACGTACTGAAGACACGCACGCACTGAAGACACGCACACACTGAAGACACGCACACACTGAAGACACGCACTTCAGACCAGTCTCTCCAGAGGATACGATGTAAGCTAGCTCTGTTCAGGGCTTGGTTTCTTCTTTGATCATGTTGTGGCTTTAGTTCCTCTTCTCTTCCTCACTGTTGTGTGGTTTGGGCTGTTTTGCTGTGTCTGCAGTTACAGCCAGAGGAGTTATAGCCACTTATGCTAACATGCTACTGTGTTTAGCAGCGCTGTAGAGGCTAGAGGACGCAGCCTGTTCTGTGATTGGAGGAGAGCGGGTGTCATGCTAAGTCTCTACTCAGCACTTTTTAATTCATACACAGCTGAATCAATGAGCTCAAGCTTTACATTACATTACGGATTTTAATACAACTTGTATACTTTATACTGACGTTTTTTATATTTTCATTGAGTCACAAAACTTCATATATGGCGGTAATGTAGCTGGTGAGATTGCAAACATCAGTCATTCAGCCAACTAACCCAGTCAAAACAGTTTCACAATCCTGGACGTCGGCCCCTGGACAAGTCTGGTCAACTAAAGTGGCTCTCTTATTGCAGAATCTGACCCCCCCCCTCCTCTGTAGAGAGAGACGAGATAAGTAGAAAAGTTCCAAAACACAATCGTGATGGTTAAATTGCCGTATCAGAAAGAGGAGATTGTCACGAGATTACATCCAAGCGCTTTCAGACGGCTCGCACTCCCAAACGTCCAGAGCTCTTCTTGTCTTACATGATAGTGCCGGGCTGATCTTCTCCCTGAGGGCCCTCGTTCATATTATATATACACTTTAGGCTGGGAAAGGTCAGGCCGTGGATGAGGCTGGGCAAACAGGCACGGTGGTCCCAGGTGCGGGGGGCCGGTCTGGGGAGGATTGGGGCATGGCAGTGAATGAATAGCCGTCCAAAGCCCATCATACGGCGGTGTGTGTGCGCATGCGGCCACTTCATTACGGCGCCGCGGCCATTGGTCTTTGGGCTCAGACAGGACGGGCCCCGGAGAGAAGACCTGCATAATTCAAGCTCCACGGTGAGACCTGGGCCGCGCTGATCGATACTATATCAGTGTAAATTAAGATGACAATTCCAAAGAAATTAAACTGGATTCAGGTAACAACGTTTCCACTCGGAGACCAAAGGGTGAGATTAAATGTAGAATAACCGCGCAATCTCATTTTAACACCAGAACTCAAGAGCAGTCGTTGAGCTGTCGTCCCTGTGAGCTGTCGTCCCTGTGAGCTGAGAGAGAGAGAGAGAGGGACAGAGAGAGAGAGACACAGAGGGAAAGAGAGAGAGAGACACAGAGAGAGAGAGACAGAGAGAGACAGAGGGAGAGACACAGAGAGAGACAGAGAGACACAGAGAGAGAGAGACAGATAGACACAGAAGTAGAGAGACAGAGAGACACAGAGAGAGAGACACAGAGGGAAAGAGAGAGAGAGACACAGAGAGAGAGACAGAGGGAGAGACACAGAGAGAGAGAGACAGAGAGACACAGAGAGAGAGAGACAGAGAGACACAGAGTGAGAGACACAGAGAGAGACAGAGAGACACAGAGAGAGAGAGACAGATAGACACAGAAGTAGAGAGACAGAGAGACACAGAGAGAGAGAGACACAGAGGGAAAGAGAGAGAGAGACACAGAGAGAGAGAGAGACAGAGGGAGAGACACAGAGAGAGAGAGACAGAGGGAGAGACACAGAGAGAGAGAGACAGAGAGACACAGAGAGAGAGAGACAGAGAGACACAGAGAGAGAGAGACAGAGAGACACAGAGGGAGAGACACAGAGAGAGAGAGACAGAGAGAGAGAGACAGAGAGACACAGAAGTAGAGAGACAGAGAGACACAGAGAGAGACAGAGAGAGAGACAGAGAGAGACAGAGAGAGACACAGAGAGACACAGAGAGAGACAGAGAGAGAGAGAGAGACACAGAGAGAGACAGAGAGAGACACAGAGAGAGACAGAGAGAGAGAGACACAGAGAGAGACAGAGAGAGACACAGAGAGACACAGAAAGAGAGAGAGCTGTCGTCCCTGTGAGCTGTCGTCCCTGTGAGCTGTTGGCTTTCCCTGACTTTTCTCTAATGTGTGCGAAAAAACAATATAAACATAGCTTTGGTTTTTGCTCACATTTGTCATCGGGGAAACTCAAAGCTGCAGCTCTCAACCCAACTCTATCACATCTCGTTAAAACATCCCAAAATTAGTCTAGATTTTCTCTCTCTCTCTCTCTTTCTCTCTCTCTCTCTCTCTCTTTCTCTCTCTCTCTCTCTAAGTTCTCTCTCTGTCTCTCTCTTTGAGTTCTCTGCCGTCTTCTTTCTACTTTTCGTATATTTAGATCGGCGTTACGGCACTTTCGGAGGGCGCCGCCATCTTGGTTGCCAGATATGTATCAATTCTTCCATCCATCCATTTTCTATCCTTTAATCCATTTCTGGGTCAGGGGGGTGGCAGTCAGAGATGCCACCCAAGTCTCATAGCACCAGCCCCTCACTGACCCTCTGCAGGTGGTGAGTCCACAGGAGGAAATTCTTGCAATGTCTAATTCTATGTAAAAAAACTAAAAAACCCACAAACAACTCAATTACTAAAATAGTTGACGACGACTTGGATAAAAATCAGTGAAGCTGAGTAATCATTGAACCTCCTGAACCAAGATCCTGATTCCATGGAATGAGTGTCCACAAGGAGACTCTAGTTTAGTTTAATCTTGTCGTCTTTGTAGAATTAAAAGTATTTGTTTCATCTATACCTGACAAATATAAAATCCTCTTTACTATTATTGCCTTTTATTGAAGAACCAAAAACGTTTAACTTTTAAAATCCCCCCCATAGGCTTGTTTGTGAGGTCTGTGTAGTGTGACCAAGAGGACCTGTGTTTCCTGAAACATTCCAGCATCATTCCCAGGGTCCACAGGATCGCTGGGATTGGGCACTGCCTTTGTCCCGTCTCCAACACCCTCCCCTCCACCCCCCCCCCCCCCCCCCCCCCCCCCCCCTCCACCCCTGTTAAACTCTTCCCCATAAAAAACAGAAAAAGAAGTATCCTCTGGCACGCTCTCTCAGCACGGAGGGTGTGTCCCGCCGCCGTGCAATAACTTGTCCCTTCCGTCGCGGCACGATTGACTTTTTTGTGGAGAAAATGAATGCAACGTTTGGGAGGTCAGAGGGAAAAGAGGGGGTGGGTCCAGGATTCCACAGGACGTCCCGAATGATGAAACCGAGCGAGGGCGGACCCAGATACAGCTTATGATGCATCGCGGCGTGTTTCCAAACAGCCACAGGAAGCTGCTATGATTGAACTGCTTTATATAGACTCACGTTTACTATGCACGGCTCTGGCTTCTGCCGCCCTGTTTTATATTAGCTCAGTTTGGCCCGGATTGAAAGAGTTGAAGAAGGTCAGTTGTAGGAAATGTTTAATATTACGCCGTTTCTTTGAAAAGATGTAATATATTTTTATGAAATGCGCCCAACGCTTTAAGTTCTTGCTGGAAAGTCTATAAATTACAGAACGCGGTAATGGGGGTCGGCTGCTCTCAGCGATGTTTTGGAAACGCTATGTCGGAATAAATTTGAGACTGAAATTGAATATTTGAGCAGTAGTATCACGTTTGTCTTTGGGTCTATGCATCTGCAAGGCCTTCACGTGTTTGGCCATTCCCAGTTTGGCGTTGGACACGGTTCCATTTCAAACTCGGTCTTTTCAGTCGCCATTTTTCACCTGTCCTTGCACATTGTTTTAAAAGAAAAAACTGTTTTTATTTGACCCGTTTTGCAGCTTTTAACCATGTTACACGATTGACAAAAACAGACCTTGGGGAACTTCTGGCACAAACGTGTAGCTCCACCCCCTTCTGTCTGAGGGGAGGAGTCCTGTATGATGTCATTAATATTCATTCATAGTTCTGTATGACATCACACTCGGAGCCGTTTTCTGCCTTTTAAAACAAAAGTATTTCCCGTAGTGACTTATGGCGTTCCTTATAATCCCATGGCTGTGTTTGCAGCTGGTAATTTCATATTCTGAAAAATCTAAAATCCATCCGTTTTCTTCCCCTTAATCCTTGTCTGGGTGGGGGGTGGCAGTCAGAGCACCAGCCCCTCACTGATCCTCCTGCAGGAGCTGAGTCCACAGGAGCTGAGATCTTTCAGTGGGGGCTTCAGGCAAAGTGGGGTTAAGTGTCTTGCCCAAGGACACAACATCAGCAGACATCAGTGGGAGTCTGTGGAGAAGGTCTTGTGGTGGGCACGAACCCACAACCTTCAGGCTTAAAGGCCAATGCTCTACCAACTGAGCCACTGTCACCCCAAAATAATCAAAAATAGTAATGCATTTCCTCCCTCTGGTGGCGGCTTAGGGAATTGCAGCTGGAAAGCATTTTATGTTTTACCCTTCATCCTCTTTTGACCATTTTGATCGTGTTTCTACTCAGATTATTTCACATTTACAAACATTAAACGACAAAGTGAATTATCTCATTGCTATTTTGGCCAAAACAAGTGCATAATGAATCTTCTTTAAATGTAAAATAATCAAATAAAGTGATGGAACAGAAATATGATGGACAGCACTAAAAGGTCACTCCCCGTTTATATCACGACATTTTATCTTTAAGACTCTTTCTCTTGGAACAAACAATATCTGCTATTTATGAGAAAACAAGTTAGATATCCTGCCTTTTAGTTACGACTTTTTATTGTGTGATTTTTACCAAACCTATTCCAATGTTTATCTCTGTTAGTGAGGATTCATGGTTTTACACTGGTCCAGACCAGAGCAGAGAGGATTCATGGTTTTACACTGGTCCAGACCAGAGCAGAGAGGATTCATGGTTTTACACTGGTCCAGACCAGAGCAGAGAGGATTCATGGTTTTACACTGGTCCAGACCAGAGCAGAGAGGATTCATGGTTTTACACTGGTCCAGACCAGAGCAGAGAGGATTCATGGTTTTACACTGGTCCAGACCAGAGCAGAGAGGATTCATGGTTTTACACTGGTCCAGACCAGAGCAGAGAGGATTCATGGTTTTACACTGGTCCAGACCAGAGCAGAGAGGATTCATGGTTTTACACTGGTCCAGACCAGAGCAGAGAGGATTCATGGTTTTACACTGGTCCAGACCAGAGCAGAGAGGATTCATGGTTTTACACTGGTCCAGACCAGAGCAGAGAGGATTTATGGTCTGAACCAAGTGGATCAGGTGAAAATCCACCGGAGGAATATTAACTTTATGTAAAATGCTAATAAAGCATTTAGCATGTGACCTGTCCTGCTCCACCCAGAGGCTACTCCACCTCTGCTGCTGTGACCTGTCCTGCTCCACCCAGAGGCTACTCCACCTCTGCTGCTGTGACCTGTCCTGCTCCACCCCTGCTCCTGTGACCTGTCCTGCTCCACCCAGAGGCTACTCCACCTCTGCTGCTGTGACCCGTCCTGCTCCACCCAGAGGCTACTCCACCTCTGCTGCTGTGACCCGTCCTGCTCCACCCAGAGACTACTCCACCTCTGCTGCTGTGACCTGTCCTGCTCCACCCAGAGACTACTCCACCTCTGCTGCTGTGACCTGTCCTGCTCCACCCAGAGGCTACTCCACCTCTGCTGCTGTGACCTGTCCTGCTCCACCCAGAGGCTACTCCACCTCTGCTGCTGTGACCTGTCCTGCTCCACCCAGAGACTACTCCACCTCTGCTGCTGTGACCTGTCCTGCTCCACTCAGAGGCTACTCCACCTCTGCTGCTGTGACCTGTCCTGCTCCACCCAGAGGCTACTCCACCTCTGCTGCTGTGACCTGTCCTGCTCCACCCAGAGACTACTCCACCTCTGCTGCTGTGACCCGTCCTGCTCCACCCAGAGGCTACTCCACCTCTGCTGCTGTGACCCGTCCTGCTCCACCCAGAGGCTACTCCACCTCTGCTGCTGTGACTGTCCTGCTCCACCTAGAGGCTACTCCACCTCTGCTGCTGTGGCCCGTCCTGCTCCACCTAGAGGCTACTCCACCTCTGCTGCTGTGACCTGTCCTGCTCCACCCAGAGGCTACTCCACCTCTGCTGCTGTGACCTGAGGCTGTGGCTGATTAATATTATTATTATATGACTTGGATCGTACGCGTGCTCTGATTGGTTGATTTGGGTTGATTTGATATCTTTCCTCGGTAAAAAAAGAATGAGCGCCGAGTTGGAAGAGCCAGAGGAAGTAATAACAGCAAAGAACGACAAAAACACAACTAACAGTCAAGAAGAGATAAAAAACTTGGTTGCAGACCAGAAAGGTAAAAACAGGATCAGGAAAACCAAGTGGGAGATTGATATTTGCACAAATTAAAAATAGTCATATAATAAAACATTTATTAACCTCGCTTGCTCGGTCTGTGCAAAAAGGCCGCGGTCTGATATTTCTCTGTACAGACCTGGCGCTCGGTTAATAAGCCGTTAGTATTAGATTTTAGAACGACATTTTTTATATTTGCTGCTACTGGACACCTGAATTTCTATGTATCTATCAATCTATATCTGTGTATCTATCTGTGTATCTATCGATCTATCTCTATCTCTAGTCTGGTATAGAAGAACTATCCATCCATCCATCCATTTTCTACCCTTTAATCCATTTCTGGGTCAGGGGGGTGACAGTCAGAGATACCACCCAAGTCTCATAGCACCAGCCCCTCACTGACCCTCTGCAGGTGGTGAGTCCACAGGAGGACGGCTGCTCTCTGAGTGTGAGCATAGCCTTGATCTTTCAGTGGGGGCTTTGGGCAAAGTGGGGTTAAGTGTCTTGCCCAAGGACACAACGACAGCAGCCATCAGTGGGAGTCGGTGGAGAAGGTGCAGAGGTGGGAATTGAACCCACGACCTTCTGGCCTTAAGGCCAATGCTCTACCAACTGAGCTACTGTCGCCCCATATAGAAGAACTAAATACTTTAAATTCCACTAATGCGACCAGAGGACTCTCCCTAAACCGTCTCCTGCGTGAGTGAAGTGGGATCGTCGGCACAAACGTTGCCGACTCTTGTAGATCAGTGAACATCAGAGTTGTAAAAAGCTGCACCTTATTTACTAAATCTAATTATGAGCTTCCTCATTAAGTGGAATATTTGTCTCTGATGACCTACTTTGATAAGCTTTGCTCTAAGTTAAGCCCTTTGTCTCTGGTTCTCACTAACTTTCTGGAATATCCACCGCCTTAATTACGGCTCCAAAGTGAATTCTGCTGCTGGTTCGTACACAGCAGGAGAATGTTGGAAATAAGAGGCAAAAACACGTGTCTGGGAGAACTAGAGACGGTTTTATTCATATTAGTTTTAATGTCAACAGACAAACAACACTTTAGTTATATAAAAACAGTGAAAGAGAATAAGGACAATACAGGTGACACTTTAGACAGATTTGAACTAGTTTAAAATGCATTTCATTTTGTGGTTTCAAAGTTGTGGCAATGTATTCACTGCAAGAAGTGATGAAAAATAAGTCAGAAATTTCACGTCTCAAATTTCACAAATTGTATCTTAATTTGAGCATATTTTGACTGCGTTAAAACTAGATTTACCAACGGGACAAAGCAAAATGATATTGTTTTTAAAAGATATTGAAATTGGAATGATAAAATAGAGCAACAGTCCTTGAGATTAGACTAAATGGCTTTGTCCCTTTTGCCAAATCTCGTCAAAATAAACTCAAATTAAGATCAAAACCAACCAATTCAAGCAATTATTACCTCATATTGTATCATTTTGTGCAGTGTCCTCCTGTAGATCTTAGTAAAGTCATCGTTCCATCCCATTCTGACAAATCCACATCATAACTCCCCATTTCCTCTAACTCCAAAATATCCTCTCCTCGGCCTGACCTTCTGCCCAGAGCCAGGTGGTGTCTCATAACGGCATGAAGCGAAAGATAACCGTATTTTGGCAAGTAATGCTTCCCAAGTGGACACTAATCTAACACAAAGTCTGCAGTGTCCCGGCGGAGTCCAGCCGACAGAGCGCTCTGTGTCCGCCGCTCGCCGCTAATCACCCACTCATTAAAGCTGCCTCTAATTCAGTTGGATGTTATGCTCCTTTAGTTAAATCCAAGTGCTTAATTTTTACTGCCTAATTACATTTCAGTGCCTTGCAAACATGAGGAGCCAAGTGGAAAGGAGGATTCTGAGAAGAGAGGCGGCTTGTGTGTGTGGAGTTCAGCAGGTCTGGTGTGTGTGTGTGTGTGTGTGTGGTTCAGCAGGTCTGGTGTGTGTGTGTGTGTGGTTCAGCAGGTCTGGTGTGTGTGTGTGTGTGGTTCAGCAGGTCTGGTGTGTGTGTGTGTGGAGTTCAGCAGGTCTGGTGTGTGTGTGTGTGTGTGTGTGTGTGGTTCAGCAGGTCTGGTGTGTGTGTGTGTGTGGTTCAGCAGGTCTGGTGTGTGTGTGTGTGTGGTTCAGCAGGTCTGGTGTGTGTGTGTGTGTGGGTTCAGCAGGTCTGGTGTGTGTGTGTGTGTGGTTCAGCAGGTCTGGTGTGTGTGTGTGTGTGGTCCAGCAGGTCTGGTGTGTGTGTGTGGGGTTCAGCAGGTCTGGTGTGTGTGTGTGTGTGTGTGTGTGTGTGTGTGTGGGGTTCAGCAGGTCTGGTGTGTGTGTGTGTGTGGTTCAGCAGGTCTGGTGTGTGTGTGTGTGGAGTTCAGCAGGTCTGGTGTGTGTGTGTGTGTGTGTGTGTGTGTGGAGTTCAGCAGGTCTGGTGTGTGTGTGTGTGGAGTTCAGCAGGTCTGGTGTGTGTGTGTGTGTGTGTGTGGAGTTCAGCAGGTCTGGTGTGTGTGTGTGTGTGTGTGTGTGTGTGGAGTTCAGCAGGTCTGGTGTGTGTGTGTGTGTGTGTGTGTGTGTGTGTGTGTGTGGAGTTCAGCAGGTCTGGTGTGTGTGTGTGTGGAGTTCAGCAGGTCTGGTGTGTGTGTGTGTGTGTGTGTGTGAGTTCAGCAGGTCTGGTGTGTGTGTGTGGAGTTCAGCAGGTCTGGTGTGTGTGTGTGTGTGTGTGTGTGGAGTTCAGCAGGTCTGGTGTGTGTGTGTGGAGTTCAGCAGGTCTGGTGTGTGTGTGTGGAGTTCAGCAGGTCTGGTGTGTGTGTGTGTGTGTGTGTGTGTGGAGTTCAGCAGGTCTGGTGTGTGTGTGTGTGTGTGTGTGTGTGTGTGTGTGTGTTCAGCAGGTCTGGTGTGTGTGTGTGTGTGTGTGTGTGTGGAGTTCAGCAGGTCTGGTGTGTGTGTGTGTGTGTGTGGAGTTCAGCAGGTCTGGTGTGTGTGTGTGGTAGAGCCATAGATACAAATGTCTCAGAGATACCAGAGATATGTGAAGCTGGGTAAATGTAGATGAAAAGTGGTAGTTTTAAGTATAAATGATGTGAGTGTGCAGCAGCAGACGTCTGAGGCTGATTTGGAAGAAGACGGCCGCTGATTGTCCGTCGCTACGGGAAAGTTCATCCACATCACACACACATATGTATAATGCTCCCGTACTGTGTGTCTGTGTGCAATTAGTAATACCAAGAAATCTATTCAAACATGCACAGTTCTTCAAAGGTTTGGCTGAGAGAACCTACTGTTACTGAAACATGCAGCATAATAACTCTGCAACACATGGTACTCTGTGAGGTCATTCATTTAAGAACATTCTGACATGTCTGAAAACAAGATTTAGCTTGTCTCGTTGGTGAATCGTGTTTTAAAGCAGTCAAAATGTCCTCAAATTAGGACAAATGTTGCCAAATTTGAGCAATTTTTGACGTATTTCTTTAATCATGTTTTGTACTGATACTGAATTGTGTACTTTTACTTTAAGGATCAGAAACAGCCCTGGATATACGCATTCTACTTAAAGCTGAGGTACCTATTTTTCAGACAAAAATGTAGCTGATAGAATCCATATAACGATAATATAGATCTTAAAGTTATTCTGCAGACGTTATAACTGGACAATATCATTACATTATCATACAGCTGACACTTGGAAAACTAGAATATTGTCCAAAATATTCTATACTTCTGTAAGTTCCAATGTGAAACTAGTATATCACAGACTCAATACGTGCCAAGTGACTATCAACTGTTTATTGGTTATAATGTTGATAATTATGACTCACCCGCCTGTCAATCAATCAACACAGTCTCACAGCTTAAAACATTTGAGAAAATAACCCAAAATCATCAACATTTTAACAAACCAAGGCTCGACATATGTCACTTTGCGTGTAATGTAAACCTGCAGAAGTAAGCTTTCTTTTCTGTTTCTCTGAGTTTCACCTGTGATCGCTCATAATCACACGTTCCCATCACTAAACCGGCGTTCCGACCTTTTTACACTTCACTTCCCAAAGCTAACCCAACAGCCTGCTGCATAAACCAGCCTCATATCCACAAACCGACAGATGCACTGTATACGCCGCGGGTTCCCGTTACTACAATACAGTACCACCTGGTCCTCTGCCCCCTCAAAAGACCCGACCCGGGAGACTTAGTCCAGACCTGGGCCTCTCAAATCCTCTCCCCCTCCCACATGATCTGAAGTACAGGACAGGTCTGCCACTCTGCGCTGGCACTCGACCTCCCAAACCTCCCCAAAGCCGGGGCCAAGCCGGGGCCAAGCCGGATGCAGCGATTGTGACCCTCGGAAAAAAAAGAAACATCTGCTTACAAATGTCCTCTCCTTTTTGATTTATTATGATAACCATACAATAAGACGGAGAAAAAAAGGCACGATATAATTTCTGGTTATCTAAAAAGCGGCGGGAGCATTTACATTTGCTTTTCAGGCCTGGTCCGTGCGCGCTCGGGGCCGATGCACTCGAGTATAACTAAGCTAGCATGGAGGATATCCAGCCATTTAAATCAGGCCTCTGGGAGTTTTCCATAAGACATCATTGGTTTTTACATAAAGACAAAAGCGGGTCACAAAGCAGCTCCGGACCGGCGTCTTAGCTTCACGCTCCTGTGGTCACCGTTGTGCGAGGAGAACGCCTCTGCTGCGAACAGAGCCATGGAAAAAGCTGCTTATGTTTCATTTTTGAGACTCAAAACTCAAGCACCTCCAGTTTGGGCCTATTCCCAGAGCAGAGGAGCTTTTGGCTTTTGTCCTGGTTGTTTATTTACAAGAGTCATTCAGGAGTGTTTTAGCCAATTTCTGTCAATGTGAGGTATTTGACCCTATTCAAACGTGTCAGAAGTTGGATGGATGCAAACAGTGGTCCATGGACTCATGTTGGAGCCTCTTGTTTCTGAAAAGCACGGCCCACACTTGGCATCACGCACCCGGACAATCAGCAGCACATGGAGGAGATGGAGGTTCAACGTGATCATTATTATTATTATTATAAATGTGTGCTCTCTGTCCTCTGCATTTGACCCGTCCTGCAGGTGCCACTGGGCCTTCTGTCAGCGGTCGCCGTAGTAACAGCGCCTGCATCTCCAGATATTGATGCTTGGCTTGGTCAGGCTGCGGGGGCTGGAGGGTTTACTTATTGTGCATGTTTTTAGTGGTGGGGGGAAACCGGAGCACCCAGAGGAAACCTACGCAGACATAGGGAGAACATGCAAACTCTGTCTGAGAAGTGGTGTAAGAACGTGCTGAAGGTTTGACGATATTTACGTGTGTTTTTTCCCCACATGTGATTAAGATCAAGAGATTCTTTATGTTGCATCAGAAGTTACAGACAGTGGGAAGGAGGAGACCAGGTGAGCAGAGGACCATGGGAGCAGAGGACCAGGTGAGCAGGCAGAGGACCAGGGGAGCAAAGGAGCAGAGGACCAGGGGGAGCAGAGGACCAGGGGAGCAGAGGACCATGGGAGCAGGCAGAGGACCAGGGGAGCAGAGGACCAGGGGAGCAGAGGACCATGGGAGCAGGCAGAGGACCAGGGGAGCAGAGGACCAGGGGAGCAGAGGAGCAGAGGACCAGGGGGAGCAGAGGACCAGGGGAGCAAAGGACCAGGGGAGCAGAGGACCATGGGAGCAGGCAGAGGACCAGGGGAGCAGAGGACTAGGGGAGCAGAGGACCATGGGAGCAGGCAGAGGACCAGGGGAGCAGAGGACCAGGGGAGCAGAGGACCAGGGGAGCAGAGGACCATGGGAGCAGGCAGAGGACCAGGGGAGCAGAGGACCAGGGGGAGCAGAGGACCAGGGGAGCAGAGGACCAGGGGAGCAGGCAGAGGACCAGTGGAGCAGAGGACCAGGGGAGCAGGCAGAGGATCAGGGGAGCAGAGGACCAGGGGAGCAGGCAGAGGACCAGGGGAGCAGGCAGAGGACCAGGGGAGCAGAGGACCAGGGGAGCAGAGGACCAGGGGAGCAGAGGACCAGGGGAGCGAGAGGACCAGGGGAGCGAGAGGACCAGGGGAGCAGAGGACCAGGGGAGCAGAGGACCAGGGGAGCAGAGGACCAGGGGAGCAGAGGACCAGGGGAGCAGAGGACCAGGGGAGCAGAGGACCAGGGGAGCAGAAGACCAGGGGAGCAGGCAGAGGACCAGGGGAGCAGAGGACCATGGGAGGAGGCAGTTTCTCTGGGACAGTGAAGGCCACCTGAACGAGCCGCTCCGACTGTCGTGTGACTGATTGGATTCCAGCTCCCGACAGCTTCTTTACACCAGAGTTTTCTGTTTATGTGACATTGAAAGTTTCTTATGACGCGACAAATGAGCAGATCAAACCCGCGCTGACGGCCTCAAATCACAGCTTACAAGTTTGTGGCGGTTTACGGGCGACTTTACCGGTTTTACTTTGAACACATTTATGGTCTTAAAAAGGAGCCTGTATTTCTAGATAACCTAAATGTTGCTTAGTCACCATTTTTCTAAGAAACTTCTAAACATTGAAGTGGTTAAAATGAATTATGAACATATTGTTTTTATTTCAGAAGAAAGAGAATCGAGCTTTCATTGTTCAAGTTCAATTTCACGGTTATTTTTTTGTAGATATCAAAAACTGATCATTTTACTTGATCTTATCCTCTGTGTTCTTTTAACTTATCGAGTTATAACGTTATTTAGTGTGTATTCCATTCATCCATCCATTTTCTTCCACTTTATCTGTTTCCAGGTGGGCAGAAGTCTGAGCAGAGACGCCCAGGAGGATAGTAGATTAATTATGATATTTCATTATTGCATAATTAGTCCAATCAGCAGATTTAAACAATACATTTCCAAAGTGCTCTACAGGAGACCACTAAGTAATAAAAACAACAATTTCAGCTCAATTAGTAAATACAGTTGTTATGTGTGGCTTATGACCTGATAAACTTACATATTGTAGACCAAGGCTACTCGGTCCTCAAAGGGCTGTGCAGGTTTTCACTCCAACCGAGCTGGAGCACAGTCGACTCCACCCATTTCCTCAAGTCCCTGTTGTAGACCCATAACTTCACCTGTGCCTGTTGGAGGTCCTGATTTGACGAAGCCAACAAGACCACATCTGCAATGGGACCACCGCTCTGACGGCCTCAAAAGGACCCAAACCGACTGCTCCCAACACAATCCCCCAAAGGACCCCCTGCTCCTCCAGAATCTATTGGTCAAAGTTTCATCACCAGAACCTGGAGACTGAGGAGTGTGATCCCAAAATAGTTCTGAGTGAAATGCAAAGCAGAAAGTTCAAAGACCCAGTTAAGCTACTTCCTTCCCAAAAAATCATGACGATGACGATAACATGAACAAATCGCCTTCATCAAATACCATGTGCGTAATCTCACTTCATCTAAATTTAGAAAGGAATACTTTAAGTTGCTTCTAGTGATTGATGACTTGCTAAATTGAGCTAATGAGCCTTTAAATAAGCGTTTACAGAAATTAAGTGTTGAGAGTTTTCCTCCCAAACTTGGAAATACTGTTAAAACCCCCTTTAGCCAACCTCATGTCCGGCCCGTCCACTCACGGCCTATAATTAGTTAAAACCATATTCCTCCCTTTCCCCATACAACATCTCTTCCCTTAATCAAATGAAGTTTCACAAATGAACCCACGTGAATAGGCCTAATATTAAATCAGATAAAAACAGGGATTGATGAACCGTCCATGACAACATTAGCGGCCTTTCCAAAATGCATTGAGAAGGCAAAAATCAATGTGGACCAAAGACCTGTCATGTGCATGGCCCTCTCTGCCTAATGGGAATACTTTTACCGCCGGCGAATTACAAGTTGAAAAATTCTGTCTGATTATTGGATATCCATAGCCAAATATGATTTACATTAATGTGCCTAAGTATATTAAGGGCATTTTATCTCGCAGCATCCGAAACAATTGAATAAGTGCCGCTGGCAAGTGCGCGGCGGTCTGGGGAATATCGCGGAGGTAATGTCGCTTTAATTACTAATGGATTCCTCAATTGTTCGGACTTTGATTTTTCATCTTTGGCTACAATCTAATAAGGCGAATATTCATCATCCTCATATCCCCTTTTAAAACGATGATTTTGTCAATGTCCCCGCGGCGCAGTTATTCAAAGAAAGTGGTCATTTATGCCAAGCCTCTTAAGATCAACGGTTTATTTGAAGATTGCTTTCAAAAGATTGTTTCTTTGCGAGGGAGTGGAGAAGAGGAGAGGTCTTTTCATGCCCAATTGGAAATGTCTGATGGAGTTAGCCCCCGGCATCGACCTTGTTAGCCGGGACAGACATTGTAAAAATTCTCTTTAGAAGTCTAATTGTGGCCTGTGTTTGTCATTGAATGAACGTTACATCCTGTCCAGTCAATGGTCTTGATTAAATTGTATAGAGTGCGCTGACCCCGGCTTTATTATAAGCAGCTGTGTTATTCCAAGATGGCGGAGTGTAAATCATGAGCCGGCCTGACCCGTAGCTTTGAGGAGTCAACACGGATTCAGCAGAGCATGAGACGTACAACACATCTGACATTGGACTTTAATTAGGTTAAAACACTAGGGTTAAACGCCCCGATCACATTTATATAATGCATACAAGGTCTCGCTGACCTCCCATTCTGCCGCTAATGCTGAATATGTGCTTAAATTAAAACAAAAGTGGCAGCTCCCTCAGAGAGAGATGGTTCAGCAGCTAACGCCAAAACAATGAGGAAGAGTTTCATGATGAACGGTTTAGTGTTGGTATTCATTAGTGCCATATGAACCTACTGGGACTCTGAGGAGCACAGGGACCGGCCTCCTGCTGGGACTCTGAGGAGCACAGGGACCGGCCTCCTGCTGGGACTCTGAGGAGCACAGGGACCGGCCTCCTGCTGGGACTCTGAGGAGCACAAGGACCGGCCTCCTGCTGGGACTCTGAGGAGCACAGGGACCGGCCTCCTGCTGGGACTCTGAGGAGCACAGGGACCGGCCTCCTGCTGGGACTCTGAGGAGCACAGGGACCGGCCTCCTGCTGGGACTCTGAGGAGCACAGGGACCGGCCTCCTGCTGGGACTCTGAGGAGCACAGGGACCGGCCTCCTACTGGGACTCTGAGGAGCACAGGGACCGGCCTCCTGCTGGGACTCTGAGGAGCACAGGGACCGTCCTGCTGCTGGGACTCTGAGGGAGCACAGGGACCGGCCTGCTGCTGGGACTCTGAGGAGCACAGGGACCGTCCTGCTGCTGGGACTCTGAGGGAGCACAGGGACCGGCCTGCTGCTGGGACTCTGAGGGAGCACAGGGACCGGCCTGCTGCTGGGACTCTGAGGGAGCACAGGGACCGGCCTGCTGCTGGGACTCTGAGGAGCACAGGGACCGGCCTGCTGCTGGGACTCTGAGGAGCACAGGGACCGGCCTGCTGCTGGGACTCTGAGGAGCACAGGGACCGGCCTGCTGCTGGGACTCTGAGGAGCACAGGGACCGGCCTGCTGCTGGGACTCTGAGGAGCACAGGGACTGGACTCCTGCTGAGACTCTGAGGAGCACAGGGACTGGACTCCTGCTGGGACTCTGAGGAGCACAGGGACTGGACTCCTGCTGGGACTCTGAGGAGCACAGGGACTGGACTCCTGCTGGGACTCAGAGGAGCACAGGGACCGGCCTGCTGCTGCATGGTGCTCTGTAATAAACATGTGGAGGCAGCACTTTGCAGGTTTACTGTATGCAGCATAAATCTGGAGCAGTCTTCCTGAAGTTGAGAGACTTCTTCTCTGACAATGTTCCAATCCAGGTCACAAACTGTTATATTTAGCTGCTCATAACAACTGAAGGATTCCATCTAATGTACAGCGAGTAGTTATTATAACATATATAAGTATTGTGCACAGTGTAATATGTGTAGTCATCAATGATATTGTTTTGGTCAGACCAGTTTGTTTATGTTTTATATTTGATGGAAACCCTACAGAGCAGAAGGTTCTGGCTCTGGGCTCTGACGTCGGTCTGCTTCTGTCTGCATCCTCTTCCACATAATAACACATACATGACATACATAATAACACATACATGACATACATAATAACACATACATGACATACATAATAACACATACATGACATACATAATAACACATACATGACATACATAATAACACATACATGACATACATAATAACACATACATGACATACATAATAACACATACATGACATACATAATAACACATACATGACATACATAATAACACATACATGACATACATAATAACACATACATGACATACATAATAACACATACATGACATACATAATAACCACATACATGACATGCATAATAACACATACATGACATACATAATAACACATACATGACATACATAATAACACATACATGACATACATAATAACACATAGATGACATACATAATAACACATACATGACATACATAATAACACATACATGACATACATAATAACACATACATGACATACATAATAACACATACATGACATGCATAATAACACATACATGACATACATAATAACACATACATGACATGCATAATAACACATACATGACATACATAATAACACATACATGACATACATAATAAC
The DNA here is from genome assembly GCA_964034765.1 of Knipowitschia caucasica. NCBI lineage: Eukaryota > Metazoa > Chordata > Actinopteri > Gobiiformes > Gobiidae > Knipowitschia > Knipowitschia caucasica. Next base: position 1,753,565 of record OZ035835.1, on the reverse strand, counting down.
ACATACATGACATACATAATAACACATAGATGACATACATAATAACACATACATGACATACATAATAACACATACATGACATACATAATAACACATACATGACATACATAATAACACATACATGACATGCATAATAACACATACATGACATACATAATAACACATACATGACATGCATAATAACACATACATGACATACATAATAACACATACATGACATACATAATAACACATACATGACATACATAATAACACATACATGACATACATAATAACACATACATGACATACAGTGGGTAATGATCACAATGCAGTACGTCTTGTTTAAAGATTGGGCAGTCTTTTCCACCTGCTGCCGCCGTGTCCTCTGTGGCTCTGCAGGATCACGGCTCCTCTCGGTGTCAGCCACGGCCATATAAATCCAATCCATTATTATTATTATTACATGTAGAAAAATCCAATCACAGAGGTGCAGCCAATAGTTAGACCTTATGCTAACATGACCCCAGGAAGAATAAAACCGACTAAAATGTAAAACTCATTCGTCATTGTTTAAACGGATTGTCTTGTCGGTTCCAGTGCCATTTATCTGCACACAAACCTCTCAGATACATTTACACAGCCCTGTCTTCAGAAAGGCACTGGTTAAACCTCTGTCTGTTCCAAGCACCGGCCATCACTCATCTTCCCATCGCCGTTCTTGTGCATATTTGACCCGTGCCGAAATGACCCATTAAATTTAATTGAGATAGATATTCTTCTTAATTAAGACTATATTTCAAGTAAAGTTATCAAACTCCTCCGTCCGCCTGGTCGCGGTTCCAACGCTTTCAAAGTCTGACTCATGTACAGGCTCTTTTCTTTTTTCCTCTCTACGCGGCGAATGTCATTGCTATGATGGTTTTATTGCTTCAGACCCTTTGCCGGGCAGGTTACGGGAGCGGCGGCACGACTGATGAGCGTGGCAGGAAATTGGCAGATGGAAGCATCCATTTCACCGCTAATTACCGCGTCCCGAAGCCCAAGGAATGACAGAGTTCAACCAGGCAATGTAGTGCCTGCCAGCTCCCATCCCACACGCTTTATAAAACGCTCTTTAATTCCCCAGCACAATATCATTAACTTTGTAAGTGCATGAACACAATGGACAAGCAATTTAATTAACTTCTACCATTGAATGTTGGAGGGGAGACTAAATGGAATTAATGCACAATATTTTTCCCAGGGAGGCAGCCAACCTTGGTCTGGGATTGTTGGCAGGTCACAAGGAGTCCCGTAGCTTTGGACAATTATGCCTTGTTTAGACCCATCCATAATGTTTTCTTCAAAAGAAAATAAAATCAGTGGTTTTGAGATCAATCGTGAGCGCATGTCGCAGCGTATCGGGGCAGATTTTAGGATAATGAAGTCCGGAAACGGCCCGCCAAAAGCCCTTAGACGTCGCGTTTTGAGGCGAAATGCTGCAGTAACGTCTCTGGACCCTGCGCAGAGTTTGGGGGGAATTGAGCTTGTTAAAAATGCAAACAGTGTTACGGAAATGAAATGAAAAAGGCCTTGTCGTGTCTGCCTGCTTCAGAATGTTCAAACGGAGGCTTGGTTTGGGACGGGTCGATACTGGGCCCTGGCTCGGCCAATAAAACCAATTTCTCTGCAAGGTTTGCTCATGAAGGAGACCATTAAGGAGCTCGACTTTCAATTTAATTACCTCAGAATAAATAATTTCCGCAGTTATATCAGCAGCTGCACCTCCAAGTTAGAAGACAGATTGGATGCTGTAGGATCGGGCCATGTTTCATCTCCAGTTTACATGATCTTTCTGAATTAAGAAGAAGTTTTCATTTATCTGTCTTCATGTTGGTTGGATTAGCTCATTACGATAATGGGAGGCTGTAATGAAATATGAGACGGCCGTTTTTGCCTTTCAATTAATCGATTTTAAAAACGATTGCTTGTTTCAGCCCTGTTAACTTGTAACCGCCCTATAAAACAGACAAACATGTGTCTGCTTAGTCTGAAATCTGCTGAGGACGTGAAAAACACCTGATGATGAATGCAAAGTCATTTTATACTTTGGCATTTTTTCACATTCTAAAACATGAAATGCCAAAGTTAGTAGAGTCATTGTTGTGTTTAAGGGCCAACAATGATGAAGAACTTTTTAAATGTATAATAAAATCCTTCAATTCAAAAGAGTTACTCTGTGCTCCTGACATGAGTATTAAAATATATTATCTTACGCATACACATATGACCCATTTTTCAAGTTATTCATGGATTGATACCAGCGTCTTTCCGACTTTCCGATTCCGTGTATATCTGTAGCAGAGCAGTCCCCGCAGACCTCTCCCTCTAAAGATGACCTCAGCTCCTTCACACCACAGCGAGTGAGCGACTAAGTTTTAATGAGAGTTTTGTCGGTGTCCCAGTCAGGGCTTTCCAGGCTGACCGTGAGTAATGGACACGGCTCAATACTGGGAATGCTCCATCAAAGGGGAGGGAGGTGAAGGCCTTGGCAAACAGCGCAGGTTTGGTCTGACAGCAGTGTACGGGGTTTCCTATAGATTTTATTTATTTGGATGTGTACAACATTTATAGCCAAGGCTAATTTGCGATGTCTGTCGCTGAGATGGGCTTTTAACACAATGAAAACACATCGGTACAGTCTCATTATGCAAAGCCAGGGGTCGCTCACACAACTGCACTTTTACTTTGAGGAATCGCTTCAGTTCATGTTAAAAACCAGCTCAGTCCAAGTTCAGTTTATGACGGGCGGTTTCACTTTTCCATTGGTGGAATCTTGTGTGATGGAGCTCACATACCTCAGAGGAGCAGCAGGGGGCGCCACTGTGCAAAAATGTATACAACAAGTCAAGATTTCAGAAGTGAATATAATCAAAATCAAAACTAGGAAAATGTAGTCTGTGAAATACCTGTGACAATGGAGTGTTCTTTTTGGCTTTTTGTCCAATAATTGTTTGCCTATTTTTACCTGTCTCCGACCGTTTTCACCCAGAGAGCTACTTTCTCAGGACGATAAAGGCAGAGAGCTACTCCTTTTATCATCACATATTTGTTACTAGTGCACAATGTCAGTGCATTTACAGTAATCCATATTGATAACTAAAAATACAATCTGAAAAATTAAGTATATTGTTTGGTTTGTTCATTTCTAAATCCTTTGGCGGGCTACCTGGAAGGGGGTGGCGAGCTACTGGTGGCCTCTTGAGCTACAGGTTGGAGAGGATTCTTACTGGTTTGATGGTGGAAGCTGTGAGGTGGGACCCGCCGGGGAGACCGTAACGGATTTCAGCAAAAATCCTGCCATTTTTGAGGACATAATCTGCGTTTAAAGGTAGACAAGCCCAAATAATGCTTTTTCAAAATCATGTAATTAAGATATTGGTTTGTTTTTCTCCAAATGTCACCGCCCAGATGATTTAGAGCTAGAGTTTGTTAGATATTCTAGGATTGCAGAATGAGCATGTTCCAAGCATCAGCATTGTCCCACTCTCCTTCGGTGTTTCTCGTGAGCAGATGCAGATTTGTAGAGACTGTTTTTGTCCTGGTTCTGGTCTGGATCTCGCGGAGGTGTTTTGGGGCCTTACGTCTCAATGGGCCCCTGATGAGAGAGGGCCGGTGTTTGAACAGAGAGAGAATCCTGGTGTGTGCCGTCCACGGTCTCTGAGAATGTCAAGAATGTGTCTTTGTTTGAGGCTGATGTTTAAAGTGACAAATGAGGATGTTTTCTTCAGAGTCGATAGCAGGACAGATGGAGAAAGTGCTAAAGTACAAGCACCTCACGATCTGTCGACGGCACATCAATAATCTTAGTTAGCATTCTGTCAATACTTCAACAATTACCATAGATATTCATTAGCTTTGCTCCATATCCTTGGTCTATACTTTTCACCGAAACTAACTACCAGAAGGAAACTGTTAGAATCTAAATCAGAATTAAACAGTTAAACAGTAAACTAATAATAATGATGATGCATCAGTTTTATACAGTGCTCCTCAGAGTCCCAGCAGGAGGCCAGTCCCTGTGCTCCTCAGAGTCCCAGCAGGAGGCCAGTCCCTGTGCTCCTCAGAGTCCCAGCAGGAGGCCAGTCCCTGTGCTCCTCAGAGTCCCAGCAGGAGGCCAGTCCCTGTGCTCCTCAGAGTCCCAGCAGGAGGCCAGTCCCTGTGCTCCTCAGAGTCCCAGCAGGAGGCCAGTCCCTGTGCTCCTCAGAGTCCCAGCAGGAGTCCAGTCCCTGTGCTCCTCAGAGTCCGGGCTGGTTCATATGGGACTAACATGTCACTAATATATTTTGGTGCGAGGCCATGGAGAGACTTGTAACAAGCAGAGCTGTTTTAAAGTCTATTCTCTGAGCCACAGGAAGCCAGTGCAGAGACCTGAGGACTGGACTAATGTGGTCGTACAGTACTTCCTGGTTCTAGTCAGGACTAATGTGGTCGTACTTCCTGGTTCTAGTCAGGACTAATGTGGTCGTACTTCCTGGTTCTAGTCAGGACTAATGTGGTCGTACTTCCTGGTTCTAGTCAAGACTAATGTGGTTGTACTTCCTGGTTCTAGTCAAGACTAATATGGTCGTACTTCCTGGTTCTAGTCAGGACACGAGCTGAAGAAGACGGGAAGACTGTTGCAGACGTCTGAAATGCTCATGTTTCTTCCTTAATGTTTAGTCCTGATGATGTAATCAGCATGTCCCCCTGTCCCCCCCCCCCTGCTTTCATCATGGGCTGTTTTACAGATTAGGGACGTCAGATTGCATTGTAACTCCTGTGGACGCTCAGGGGGATGTTGATCCTCTAATAATCATTCTCAAACTTTGGGAATCTTAACTGATTGAAAACATGTGCGGTAGTTGCCGTCTGTTGTAGTAACCGTAGATTTAGTGTCAGTCACAGCAATATCTCCAATCACTTCCACTACAGTCCAACCTGACTATAAAAGCCTCTGTTCGCAGTAGAGAGCGTGTGACATTGGGGTCTTATTACTGTGCATCTCCTGAAGTCGCCATTAAAACCCCTCCATCTTTGTGATTCATCCCCCGTGAGTCCCGCTCTGTCCCGGGACGCCGCATTACCCCGCGCAGTTGTCGCACGCACTAACCGCCGAATGTGTCAGCTCTCCGGGGACTCGGACTCTTTCCCTCCGCACAGATTGGAGGTGAGACCTTGGAGAAAAATTATTACTTTTATGTTTGCTTTATGGCTCATTTTTCACATTAAACGCGGGGAATCTATTCAGAGGTCACGCGATTCCTGCTTCTCTCCTCCGGCCAGAACTAATTTTTGCAGCCCCTGATATCGATAAAGCATTGAGGCGAGTGCGACATGCAGGAAATGTACTGCGCTGCTCCAGTCTCTATTCCGAGCTCCGCTGGGACTTGTTCTGCCCTTATCTTCCGGACCGGCTGAAATGTCATCAGTGCAAGAGGCGGCTGTATTGCTGACTCGGGCCAAAGGAGGCCAGGACTGTTGTGTTCATCAGAGATTATTCAAGTTACAACATAATCCAATCCCACAAATAATGAAAGTAAAATGAATTTATCAGTTTTTTATCTGTTAAATCTGAGTCAAAGCACCACAAATAAAAGTGTGAATAATTTGGTTCTATCACTTGTTTCTGGAACAGTCTTCCTGAAAATGAGAGACCGGGTTCTGCTCTGACAATGTTCAAATCCAGGTTGAAAACATCTGATTGTTTATTCACTCGTTATAATGAACTGTGATTATTTATGATATTTATTTTCTTGTTTTGTGAAGCAGGTTGTGTTGCCTTGTTGTGAACTGTGCTTTACAAAACACTGCTATTATTAATAATTATAATAATAATAGTTCTTCAGGACACGCTTCACATCATTATCCTCTCTCTCCAAACACGGTGGTGATAAACTACTGTAGCCACAGCTGCCCTGGGGCACACTGACAGAAGCCCCTCCCACCACCACCAACCACTCACACACACACCAGACTCATTCTGATGTGGGGGAAGTGTCTTGCCTAAGGACACAACCACAGTTTGGCACTTTACAGCCGCAGCCGCCCCACTGTGGCACCTGCTGTTCTCAGAGGTCTCCCATCACAGCACTAACCAGGCCCTTCCCTGCACAGTCTCAGAGTTCTGACAGGATCTGGCGTTCACAAGTTTTGTCCACTAACACTGATTACATTCACTTTTGATCATTTGCTCCTGAATCAAAAAAGCCACCACTTTTATCGCTGGGTTATTGTCTTTCTGTCTTCCTCCCCCCCCCCCCCCCCCCCCATCGCACCACACTTAATAGACTGCATCTTCCTAATGGAGAAATAAGTAGCAGCTATGGCACTGGGGTTTATAAATATGTAGAATATACTTTTAATTATTTGAAGTGGATCTGGCAGCTAATCAATAAGGAGCTACGTGACAAACATACACTCGACACGGGCCGTCGCGGAGCCGCTGGTGGGAGATGGCGCCGGCTGTCAGCACGCCGCCCGTGATAGCCATTCGGAGGCTCTTGTTGTAATGGGACAAATGGATTAATTGCTCCGTGCTAATATAATGGCTTCTTAAGGAGGGCAGAGGAGACGGAGCCAAAGACGTGATGTGTGTTCGGAGAGAATAAATACTGTTTCTATCGGAGGGTGTGGGGGAAGACGGGCTTTCTGCAATTACGACGATGACCACTGAAGATACGTTTATTATTCATTGTGGGAGTTGATGCATGGGTTAGAGAAGCGGGAGGTTTGGGAGGGTGAAGCATAGACTGATTACATTCTCACAATAACATAAAAAAGTGAAGGTTCAGTCCTTCAGTGGTTTGCAAAGCTGAACACAACTGTTTTCAACCCGGATTTGAACCTTGTCAGAGAAGAAGCCTGTCTCACATTTGCAGGAAGACTTTAGCTGCGTAAATCTGATATGTTGCCTCCTCGTGTTTAGTCCTGACTCTGAGGCCAGTCCTGAATCACTGTTGATTAGAAAAAGTAGAAACGGTTTAAACCTTGTCAGAGTCGAAGCCAGGTTGTACTGCATACTGTACATATGGAAGGCTGCCTCTCCATATTTAGTCCTGTTAAAATATGTTTATCATTAATTGTGGGAGTTGATACATGGGAAAATAGAACCAGTGGTTGCTCAGTGTTGGTCCAAAGGCTGCTTTTAAAATGAAATGTTTCTGGCAAAGAAATCTGACATTTTTGTCTCTTGACGAAGCAGTGAGAAGGTCCTGGGTCCCGGTTGTCTGGAAGTCAGTGCTGACACCCAGTCTTCATAGCCCCCGGCCCTCTCTGATCCTCAGCCTTGGTTTTTCAGCCAGAGCAGGTTAAGTGTCTTGCCCAGGGACACAACGACAATCAATGGGAGTAGATGAAGTTGGTCTTGTAAGAGAATCAAACCCACGACCATTAGCCTGGCCTTATCCATCCGTACTCTCCGGTCAATCATCATGTCCTGCATGTGACGTCTGTGTCTGGTCCCTGTGTTTGTGATTACAATCTGTTGAATTCCATCCGACCAATCAGAGAGCGCGGGAGGCGGGTGTTGTAGTTAGATGTGGTTGACGCTGGATCTAAGTTAATTGCTGCAAAGATTGTGGCGCTACTCCCCACGGGCTTCGTTAGCAGCAAAGGAGATGGCTAAAGCTAGGCTAAATGCTAAAGCTAGGCTACATGCTAAATGCCTCACTCACTCAGGCTCATTACAAACATCACAGTAAACTCAAATCCAATGGTTTCAATCTGCAAAAGGAGTTAGCCCCTCCCACCTGTTCACGGAGTCAATGGAGCAAATCCAGACCTTAGTACGAAATGTAATTAGTACTATGGTGTGGTAAGACCAGGCTAGTTCAAACCAAACTTCCGGTCAGATTCAGAAAACATTATTGTCAACAAAACCGTCAGACACATCAACATTCAACAAGAACACAAAAAGAACCCAACATAGAACCAAGATGAGACAATAACATATAAATATAAATAAAAAACTTACACAAGACCTTTGGGCCTCCTTCCCTCGGCCTGAACATCGACTCGTCTGATTGGACCAGCCACAGGTGTGACTCATTGGAAGTCCGTCTATAGTCTACTGTACATTTACCGTCCACGCCGCACCATCTCGCCGTCGGCTCCGGCCTCTGCATTATTTATGAGAGCGGCCACATCTTGAGATTAAACATTTGCTGATTTGTCAAAAGCACAAACATGAGGTCCTGCCCGTCTCTCCTTGACACATCAGATCAACCGCAACACACCAAAAAAAACCACACTGTCGCACATTTAATTGATGAGAGCCGCTGCCCCAAACCCTCTCTCCCCCGTTCTGCCTCTCGCTCCTTCTTTCTTTGGCGGGACGGGACAAAGAAGGTCAAACTTCCCCTTTCCCGACAGAGCTTCCTGGAAATACCACACGCCGCGACTTATTCCACTTGTTTTTATGTTCGCTTTCACCTCGACGTGCCGCTAGCTTAGGACAGAGATGGATTGAGAGTTGACGCAAAGGGAGGAGTTGGCTAAAATGGCGCCATCTGTCAAAACCGCCGCGGTATATAGCAATTTTCTGGGGAATTTCGCTTGAACACAGCTAAGACATTTACAGACCAGAACGCCATTCTCTATCTTTCCAAATTGAAGGAATATTTGCGCAATTAATTACCGGCGTGACAGACAATGGATCAACTCTAGTCTGGGTTTGATTGATGGTGTTAGCTGATGGTATGGTCGTTTGTTTTAACCCAGCATTAACGTGACTGCGCCGTACAAAAGTGAGCTTTCAAATGCTTTCTCTTTCACTCCACAAACCCAATGCCGCTATTTTTCCACAACTATACATCACATTTTTGACAATTAATAATTTGTCCAGCATGGGTTGTCAAAGATCGGGAGTGTGCATTTAGTCGGGTATAATGCAGGAGTCTGAAAGGTCAATACGCGACTCTAAATAAATTGTGTTTGCAGAATCAAAGGCTGCTATGTCACTCAATGTCAAAACATAAGTAGTAAATTTCATCGGCGCGTCGTGCCAGAGAGCTACTCCAAAGTGTGGGCCGAGTAATGAATCAGATTTAAACATGTCCAAAGTTTGGTGGGGTGATCCATCAAGCCAAAGTAAATAAACTTGTTTTTATTTGAACGGAAAAATGAAGAATAATCCTGTAAATAGAGGTTTAAAATGATTATTATATATTATCTGGTGTTTAGTCAGACTGTCGGATTTGAATATGGTTTTAGTCAATTCCATTCAATGCTTTTTTTGTATCGCCCTACGTCACAACAGCTATTGCCTCAGATCTGCGTAGGTTTCCTCCGGGTGCTCCAGTTTCCCCCACCACTAAAAACCTGCTCACCAGGTTAAGTCCTCCAGCTCTGGTCCTGACCAAGAGCATCAACATCTGGAGCTCCCGGGCGCTGTTACTACGGCGACCACTGCTCCTGACGTAAGCCTCAGGGCATCAGGATGGGTCAAATGCAGAGGATGAAATGTCCTACGGGGATTAATAAAGTGCACCTTTACCTTTACCTTCAGAAGACTTTGCAAATTTGTCGATTCATCAACAGCAGATCAGAGAATCGAACAGTAGAGACTTGATCTTTTCTCTCTGGTTGATTCCAGTGAAGCTTGATTTCATTTAATATCTGACTAATACATTAAATCACGTTCTAAAATATTAGAATTCTAAACTCTATATTACATACAGACGGCTAATGCGTAGCATTTGTTCTAGCTAACGTTCAATCCACATAACATCTAACTATATGCAGTCAAACTAGTTCCTCGCTCCCAAAACAGTTTTTCTATCAGTGGTTTTCACATGAACGTCTTTAGAGCAGCTCTGTCAAAGACTGCTCTCACTCAGCCCAAAGCGTCAAATAGTGACTCACAGGGCTCTTTCTTACATAAACAAACAATAATATCTTTTCTAATAAGATGGACCCCACTATGATTATGAGCTAAAGCCAATTCCTAGTTTGTGACGACCTGTGACTTTTAATGGCAATAACAAGGATTCTGATTCTGATGCTGCTCCATGTTTCTGTCTTTTCTGCACTTTTTTGTCTTGAATTCTATGAATACTGCCCCATTTCAGCTCGGTTTGTATGTCATCGTTTATATGTCGCCCCTGTCCCAGACCCCACCGTCTCCTCTCCTCTCCTCTCCGTCTCCTCTCCTCTCCTCTCCGTCTCCTCTCCCTCTCCTCTCCGTCTCCCCTCCGTCTCCTCTCCGTCTCCTCTCTGTCTCCTCTCCTCTCCTCTCTGTCTCCTCTCCCTCTCCCTCTCCTCTCCTCTTCGTCTCCTCTCCTCTCCTCTCCGTCTCCTCTCCGTCTCCTCTCTGTCTCCTCTCCCTCTCCTCTCCTCTCCTCTCCTCTTCGTCTCCTCTCCTCTCCTCTCCTCTCCGTCTCCTCTCCGTCTCCTCTCCTCTCCTCTCCGTCTCCTCTCCGTCTCCTCTCCTCTCCTCTCCCTCTCCTCTCCTCTCCTCTCCCGTCTCCTCTCCGTCTCCTCTCCTCTCCGTCTCCTCTCCGTCTCCTCTCCTCTCCTCTCCTCTCCTCTCCGTCCCCTCTCCTCTCCTCTCCTCTCCGTCTCCTCTCCTCTCCGTCTCCTCTCCTCTCCGTCTCCTCTCCTCTCCTCTCCGTCTCCTCTCCTCTCCTCTCCTCTCCCTCTCCTCTCCTCTCCTCTCCTCTCCTCTCCTCTCCTCTCCTCTCCT
>OZ035835.1:1702881-1735381 GCA_964034765.1 Knipowitschia caucasica | reverse complement strand
GTCTCTCTCTGGTCTCTCTCTGGTCTCTGGTGTCTCTCTCTGGTGTCTCTCTCTGGTGTCTCTCTCTGGTCTCTCTCTGGTCTCTCTGGTCTCTCTCTGGTGTCTCTCTCTGGTGTCTCTCTCTGGTCTCTTTTGTCTCTCTCTGGTGTCTCTGGTCTCTCTCTGGTCTCTCTCTGGTCTCTCTGGTCTCTCTCTGGTCTCTCTCTGGTCTCTCTGGTCTCTGGTGTCTCTCTCTGGTGTCTCTCTCTGGTGTCTCTCTCTGGTCTCTCTCTGGTCTCTCTGGTCTCTCTCTGGTGTCTCTCTCTGGTGTCTCTCTCTGGTCTCTTTTGTCTCTCTCTGGTGTCTCTGGTCTCTCTCTGGTCTCTCTCTGGTCTCTCTCTCCTCTGGACTGTCCCCATTCCACAGTTCTTTCACGCTCAGGCGACAGTTTGACGTCAGAGTCTGCTCTCTCCAACCTCGAGGGTCTCTCAGGGTCTTTCTCCTCATTCAGACCCGTGTGTGTGAAGACTCTCCCTCAATGCCTGGGTTAATATATGCCACTCAACTGCCTCGAAACCCCGCGAAAAAATCAACAATCGTCAACAATCGGTGTGCGGAGCCTGAACAGGCAGCAGTGACGTGCAGATGACGCGCGTCTGCGACTTTAAATTGTGGAGGGACCAATTAGTGCGAAGAAACTGAATGCGAACCAGCCCTGGAATTCAAGCAGTGTGACTCTGGCACCTGTCCACAGTGAGTGTATGTAGAGAGCTTCATAACAACCTATGTATGTATTCATCCTCAAGTGTTTGTCAGAGACACAGTAACGAGCTGTAACGAGCTGCAGGGGCCACAGCCAAACGGGTTTCTCTGGTCGTCATAAACGTCAAGCAGAGGTTGGAATTCTACGGTAAATTTATCTCTCTGGTCTCTCTCTTGGGTCTTTCTCTGGTATTTGTCCTGGATCGACACTGGTCTTCGGTCCGTCCCGGCTTGTGGGGGTGGACTCGGAATAAGAATTAGCCAATGCTAACATATAGCATCTTCTTTCCTCTGGAAAACGTCTTTACAGGATGGTCCAAAAGTTGTCTCTTGGTCCAAAGCTCCGTTCCACATGTGTGTCAATGCTGAGGGGAGTGTTCTGGAACAGTCTAGTTTAGTCGCTGTGGACTTTAGAAGTCTCTTGTTTAAATGAATGGGGCTCTTGCAGCTGACGCATGCACAGATGTGTTTTTTCACATGTTCCTGCCCCCGCGGCCATTTTGGAACTGCCCATAGACCGCGGAAGTTGTGGCACATTAGTTAGAACGGCGGAGATGGAAGTGACTACGTCTGTTAATATTTACAGTCTATGGTCCTGGATCGACACAGGTCTTCGGTCTGTCCTGGATCGACACAGGTCTTCGGTCTGTCCTGGATCGACACAGGTCTTAGGTCTGCCCTGGATCGACACAGGACTTCGGTCTGCCCTGGATCGACACAGGTCTTCGGTCTGCCCTCGATTGACACAGGACTTCGGTCTGCCCTGGATCGACACAGGTCTTCGGTCTGTCCTGGATCGACACAGGACTTCGGTCTGCCCTGGATCGACACAGGTCTTCGGTCTGTCCTGGATCGACACAGGACTTCGGTCTGTCCTGGATCGACACAGGTCTTCGGTCTGTCCTGGATCGACACAGGTCTTCGGTCTGTCCTGGATCGACACAGGACTTCGGTCTGCCCTGGATCGACACAGGACTTCGGTCTGCCCTGGATCGACACAGGACTTCGGTCTGCCCTGGATCGACACAGGTCTTCGGTCTGTCCTGGATCGACACAGGTCTTCGGTCTGTCCTGGATCGACACAGGACTTCGGTCTGCCCTGGATCGACACAGGACTTCGGTCTGAAACGCCCACAGTCCTGAGTCCTGAGCGTCATATGGTAAACGTGTTTCCAACAGGGCATCATTATTTGATCGTTATTTGTGGGTTATCGCAGCTTCCTGTTTCAGATCAAAGATGCCATTGTGCTTAAACTCTTGTTGAACGTTCCGCTGGGTTCATATCCTCAGCAGGTTTTCTCATCAAACCTTAAAACGGTCACTTTGAAGAGACGTCGGTGCGAACGCCGCTAAGGAAGTGGCGGCGCTAATTTAGAAAGTCCTTCAAAGATGGAATCTGCTTTGATCTCGGTGTAATGGAGTTTTCTGTTTGTTTTGATGCCAAAGAAATGGTTTTGTGATTAAGGGAAGAACAAAGACGATGGTTTTCGTGCTGAGCCAACTTCGGTTCAAGTTTTGGTGAGAGTGAACAGAGCTGCTTTACAACCGTGTTTATGAGTTGTTTTTCAGTGTTTAAACATTGTTCCTCATTAAAAACTCACCTTCTCTGAGCTCCAGCTACAGCAGGACCTTCTGTCTGAGTGCTAACCACTCTGCCACTGTGGCCTCCTTTCACTCAGTTGTTTCAGCAAAACAGAAATGTTTTCAACTTTTTGAACATTGTCTCAAAAAGTCTGTCTCACATTTTCAGGAATGTTCCAGATTTTAACATGAATCTGAAACGCTGCCTCCTCATGTTTAGACCTGACTCTGGGACCAGCAGGAGGCCATTCCCTGTGCTCCTCAGAGTTGATGTCACAACAATAATGTGAGAGGACTTCAGGACAGAGACGTGAGACCAGGACTAATGTGAGAGGACTTCAGGACAGAGACCTGAGACCAGGACTAATGTGAGAGGACTTCAGGACAGAGACCTGAGACCAGGACTAATGTGAGAGGACTTCAGGACAGAGACCTGAGACCAGGACTAATGTGAGAGGACTTCAGGACAGAGACGTGAGACCAGGACTAATGTGAGAGGACTTCAGGACAGAGACGTGAGACCAGGACTAATGTGAGAGGACTTCAGGACAGAGACGTGAGACCAGGACTAATGTGAGAGGACTTCAGGACAGAGACCTGAGACCAGGACTAATGTGAGAGGACTTCAGGACAGAGACGTGAGACCAGGACTAATGTGAGAGGACTTCAGGACAGAGACCTGAGACCAGGACTAATGTGAGAGGACTTCAGGACAGAGACGTGAGACCAGGACTAATGTGAGAGGACTTCAGGACAGAGACCTGAGACCAGGACTAATGTGAGAGGACTTCAGGACAGAGACCTGAGACCAGGACTAATGTGAGAGGACTTCAGGACAGAGACGTGAGACCAGGACTAATGTGAGAGGACTTCAGGACAGAGACCAGGACTAATGTGAGAGGACTTCAGGACAGAGACCCGAGACCAGGACTAATGTGAGAGGACTTCAGGACAGAGACCTGAGACCAGGACTAATGTGAGAGGACTTCAGGACAGACCTGAGACCAGGACTAATGTGAGAGGACTTCAGGACAGAGACCTGAGACCAGGACTAATGTGAGAGGACTTCAGGACAGAGACCTGAGACCAGGACTAATGTGAGAGGACTTCAGGACAGAGACGTGAGACCAGGACTAATGTGAGAGGACTTCAGGACAGAGACCAGGACTAATGTGAGAGGACTTCAGGACAGAGACCTGAGACCAGGACTAATGTGAGAGGACTTCAGGACAGAGACCTGAGACCAGGACTAATGTGAGAGGACTTCAGGACAGACCTGAGACCAGGACTAATGTGAGAGGACTTCAGGACAGAGACCTGAGACCAGGACTAATGTGAGAGGACTTCAGGACAGAGACCTGAGACCAGGACTAATGTGAGAGGACTTCAGGACAGAGACCCGAGACCAGGACTAATGTGAGAGGACTTCAGGACAGAGACCTGAGACCAGGACTAATGTGAGAGGACTTCAGGACAGAGACCTGAGACCAGGACTAATGTGAGAGGACTTCAGGACAGAGACCTGAGACCAGGACTAATGTGAGAGGACTTCAGGACAGAGACCTGAGACCAGGACTAATGTGAGAGGACTTCAGGACAGAGACCTGAGACCAGGACTAATGTGAGAGGACTTCAGGACAGAGACCCGAGACCAGGACTAATGTGAGAGGACTTCAGGACAGAGACCCGAGACCAGGACTAATGTGAGAGGACTTCAGGACAGAGACCTGAGACCAGGACTAATGTGAGAGGACTTCAGGACAGAGACCCGAGACCAGGACTAATGTGAGAGGACTTCAGGACAGAGACCTGAGACCAGGACTAATGTGAGAGGACTTCAGGACAGAGACCTGAGACCAGGACTAATGTGAGAGGACTTCAGGACAGAGACCCGAGACCAGGACTAATGTGATGGTACTTCCTGGTCAGGAGGAGATGGTACAGTCTGACACTGGAGGCCAAAGCAGGAGGAGAGTCTCCAGATCTGAATCAGACTCTACGATCTGAAAAACACCAGAATCTAAAATCTATCTGGTGTTACTGGTCTGATGGTTGTTCGAGCGTCCAGTATTACCTTTTAGATTTCTGATCTGATTTTAAGGTTTCCGGGAGAGAGACTGGAGGAGACTGTTTCTGGGCCCAAAGACAAATGTCACATGATGTTCCAGTGTGAGGACTCATAAGAGCAGTTTGAGAAATGAGCGTTTAGACAGAAGGGGCGGGGCCACCTCTCACAGAAGCCTCTCCTCTGGTTGGTTGTAAATCTTAGTCACAGAAGTAATTCATAATTTCCTTGAATATTGGATGGTGTTTTTCCACTGGGCGTAGGGTCGTCTCCAGGCCTTGACTCTGGCTGTAAACCCGTGTTTTTACTGCAGACGTAAATCCATCAGTGTCGGAGCCTCGTCCTCACAATACGCCACGGCTCCTGACGCTCTGCCCTTCCTGCCTTTAGTGTCGAGGTATTTTAAGTCTCCGTTTGCCTTTTTATTGGTCATTTCCAGCTCTGTGACTGTGCCCTGGATCACACCACGCCTTGGCCTCAGTAAACACAGTCCTGGAGGAGCTGTAGGGTCGAAGGCTTCCCAAAACTGCTGCTAAAACTGGGGCCTGACGCACACGACGGCCCAGTCTGTATTGTGCCCCTGTTTTTACTGTTTCCTCAAATCTCAGTGACAACAGGAAGAGAGCAGGGACTGGAGAGTGTGGATTCAGGTCCGAGCCATCAGGAAACACGGACTGTACGGTGTTACAAATTCTCCTTTTTATCAAGACTCGGTGTAGTAATATCTATGGATGTATCGGCTGGACATCGGTATCGGTCGATCTTTGCCTTGTTAAATACCAAACAGCGACTGCAGGAAGACAAAATATATGTATACAGTGGCTCAGTTGGTGGAGCATTGGCCTTTGAGCCTGATGGTTGTGGGTTCGAGACCACTGCGAGACCTTCTCCGCTGACGTCGTTCTGCTCTGGTCTCTCTCTGGTCTCTCTCTGGTCCTTCTCTGCTCTCTCTCTGGTCTCTTGCTCTGGTCTCTCTCTGGTCTCTCTCTGGTCTCTCTCTGGTCTCTCTCTGGTCTCTCTCTCTGGTCTCTCTCTGGTCTCTCTCTGGTCTCTCTCTGGTCTCTCTCTCTGGTCTCTCTCTGGTCTCACTCTGGTCTCTCTCTGGTCTCTCTCTGGTCTCTCTCTGGTCTCACTCTGGTCTCTCTCTGGTCTCTAGCTTTGTGAAGGTCTCTGCTGTCTGTCACACCCTTGTGTCTTTCGCATCTTGCATCTGTATGCCTGCATTTCTACCATTGTCTGTCTGTTCACACCCCCATGCCACTGTGTCTGATTGCCTCACCACGGGTGATGGCGCCTCCCTATGCGCCTCCTGCACCGGTGGCCCCCTCCCATCTGTTGTGGGCGTGACTGTCTTTATGTGTTGTCTATGTAAACAGGAAGCTGAGCTCTGCGCCCCAGAGCTGGGTATGCTGCCTTTTGTATATGCTAGCTCTCCGCACGTGTGTACAATAAACTTACGCTTCTGATTAAGACAAAGACTTTTGAGCTTTCTCCTTGCTTTGGGGTATGTAATTCTATAACAATTTGGCGTTGCTGGCATGTCTTGGCATGGATACTTTCGGCGGGGACGAGCGGCTGCGTTTGGCCGACCTGGAAACAACACCGGCCTCTGTTCTATTTGGAGACAAAGGAGGGCGCGCTCGTCCGCGCATGGAAGGAATCTTTTGCCACACAAGACCAAAAAGAACCTAATTTGGTGAGTTTTGTCTTTTCATCTGCGTAAACGAGCCCAGGGCAGCACTTAAGTGTACACGGGGATTTGTTTATTTATGTATTTTTGGGGTATTTCATTCATTGCCACAGCATAGACTGTGTGCGGGATTTTTTTTTGGGGGCTTTTGTTCTAGATTGAAGCTAGCGGCTTCGCGTTAGTAATCGCTCTGTAAGCGACCCTGGAATCTCTGAGTGTCTTCAGCCAGAACCGCTCCGTTTCAAGAACGCGCGCTCGTTGGTTGAACCAGCGAGGGGGGAACGGATCGCCCCAAAGTGGGTAGGAGCAGGGAGAGACTAAGCGGGTTAGGCCCATTGTTCGTACGAGAAAATGGGGAAAAATCAATCTAGAGACGCAAGCTATGAAGTGCTTGCCTATGGTGCAGGCCATTACGCATCTTGCGTGATAATTTAGAAGAAGAAAAAAAAATATATACTTGGTTTTAAGAATATCACGGCAAAAGACGTTAGAGAAAGAAATATGTAAAAACAATAGCCCCTCCGCTTTTCACCGAAGCGGAGAACACACAGGCGGACACACACACACACACACACACACACACACACACACATCCCACACACCCCCACCCTACCGCCCTTTTTCCCCTACTAACAATAAGTGTGCACCCAAACAAGGCGTTGGGTTTTTTAAAAAAAATGAGCAGACTACTGTTGTCCCTTTTTCCTCTCCCTGTCCAGGTCTGTCGGCGCTTTTCCTCCGCGCTCTCCCTCTGCCTCAAAGCACCAGCCCCACGCCCCAACCACAGGCGGCGCTCGCACCAGCTGAGACCCCGCGAGAAGTGGGCCCAAACCGCAGAAGAAGAAGTGGCGGAAGCAGATACACGCTCAGGAAACCGCAGAAGAAGAAGCGGGGGAAGCAGATATGTGAGACACCGACAACTGCCTTGGAGGCCAGAGACAAACTGCTCCAAATCCCGTGACTGTTCCCCACGGAGGCGACAGCGTGAAACACAAAACTCACCCGCTGAAACCTCGTTGAAAGTTGCCCCCGCACCGCAAACAGAAGAAGCCATTGGGACCGGCACGTTTGGTTATTCACCAACCCTCATGGACCACAGGCTAACGCTTTGGGCTACCTGGGCCTCCTGCGGACTTTGAGAAACTTCCACAGCCCGGCGGAAAGACTGTGTGCTCGACATGGGTCGAAGGACTGTTACCGGAGGAGGCGTTAAAAGCAGAGGAACGCTCAAGCTCACACGGGGCCAGAGGACGGCAGAGGCGGGCGTGGAGGAAACACGAGCGACTGATCAAACCCGGGTTCACATTCGTCACCAAAGCGACCGCTCATGTAAGTTTGAACAACAACAAATTGCAATTGGCACTTTTTAGAGATAATTCATGCTGAATTCCCGTAACATACGCTAACAATCTGTGGTGTAAAAGTTAAAATTCTGGATGACTCCGGGGCAACAAATTCTGTGCTAAAAAGTGACAGCCTTTCTGTCTCCCCTAAAATGAGTGGCCGTTTCACATTCTCATTAGCAGCGTCGGGAGAGACGACTAAAGAGCAATTTACGTCACCGCTAACGTGTTTTGATTCTCAGGGCAACCAGCTTAAACATTCTTTTCTATATTCCCCATTGTGCCCGGTTAATCTACTAGGCCGAGACCTTATGTGCAGACTCAATTTAAATCTGCTCTCAACACCAAGCGGCCTACGGGTGGTACACGCTAGTGACCTAGCAAATGCTCCATGTTTCACCGGCATGCACAAGGAGGCACCGGTCCCAAAAGTTAACTACCACTGGAAATTGACACCAAACCCTGAGATTGCTAAGCTATTAGCCACAACAGTGGATAGAGTTAAGCCCGCACAAAATTTGGAGGTCAACCACGCGAACGACCTAAGCTGCTCTCTCCGGTCGTTCCCAGACAATAACTTGGAGTTTGAAAATTCATGGCTTCAGTGTAGTAAAGATAGGCTACAAACGGAGTACGTTTATTGAGATAGGCACCACTCTATGGTATCTGTGCTACTTAATGAGCAACAAAAACATTTTATCGTGAAACAAAGGTGAAGTATTAAAGTTTGAGACTAATTTACATTTTTAATGAATCCGACCTGGCTTTATTGAAAAAGAAAAAATAAGGAAAATAAACATTTTTTTAGGTGACAAGAGCTCATTAGAGATATAGGGGACACAATCTGTGATAAGCCCGAAGTACAGACCACGTGGTAAACACTAAAGTTGGAAATGGATCCTTTTAGGAAAAATCTATTAAAGCTCTGCTGGTTCTGCAGGCTCTGAAAGTTGCAACAATAGAAATAGCTCATGAGACAATTGTAATTGGACATGGAAAAATATAACAAAGTTAAAATTACAGGCCTTCTGTGTGTGTTATATGTTTGTGTGTGTTATATGTTTGTGTATGTTATATGTTTGTGCGTCATGTCAAGTACACTACGTTGACCTTAACAAACTGGACCAATATACTAACATGGGGAATCGGCCTGTGATGTGAGTGTGATGTGAGTGTGATGTGAGTGTGATGTGAGTGTGGTGTGAGTGTGGTGTGAAATGAGGAGTGAAATGAGGAGTGAAATGAGGAGTGAAATGAGGAGTGAAATGAGGAGTGAAATGAGGAGTGCTGAACGGAGAATGGAATAACAAATGTGTCTGTAATGTTTTAATGTGATCATGGAATAATTATTTTTTGTCAACAGCATACGGTGTAAGTACTAGAGATTCAAAGATAACAAGCTTTATTGAACAGGTGTAAAAGTGAGAGTACTCTGGGATGAGTACTCTGAGAAAAGTACTCTGCGGAAAGTACTCTGAGATGAAATACCTTGCTGAAGATATTGGGAGTCCCTCCCTCTGCTGTTTGTCCTGACAGTGAGTCGGTCCAACCGCAGTGAGCTGTCATTGGGCGGAGGACAACTTTGGTTTGTAAACTCACATTTAGGGGAGTATAAAATTAGAAACATACATATTGTTAAGTCTGTATTTGGCTACAGCCTCTGCCCTGATGCCACACACCGTCTGTCAATGCAGTTATGTTTTACCCCATTGGAAAAAGATTGACAAGCGAAAGTGGGCATTTTTTGTGTTTTTTGTGTTCTAATATTTCTTTTTCAGATGAGAGATAAACTACCCCTGCTTCAGGGATGACAGTAGTATGGATCATGAGGAAATGAGCCTCCACTTTGGCACCAAAGCCCACAATATGAATTGAGGACGATCCGGGAGAAAAGCAACTGGAGATGAACGGAACAGCAAATCTACACACACACACTAGGTCTCCCTGACCCCACCCGCCCATTCACTCAGACTGTGGATGAGCGGTGTGGGTGCATGGTGTCGGTACTTTTGCAATCTCACGGAGGGCCACTGAGATCCACTGCTTACTTCTCAGCAAAACTCGATCCCGTGGCAGCAGGGTTGCCTCGCTGCCTGCGGGCTGTGGCTGCCGCTGAGAAAGCGGCCCTAGCATCACGTGACCTTGTGGGATACACTGAACTAACTTTGCTTGTGCCCCATGCTGTTTCCCTGATCCTGTTAGAGCAGAAAACCTCTCACCTTTCTGCGGCTCATTGGCTGAAATACAACACGGTGCTCTTTGAACTACGGTGAAAAGATGCACACAGCTGAACCCCTCCTCGCTGCTGCCCACGCGAGAGGAAGGGGAGGCACACTGCTGTATCGCCACAATAGAACAGAGATGCACTCCCAGGCCAGACCTGAAAGAGGTGCCTCTGACTAATCCTGACTTGATTTTTTTATACAGACGGAGCCGCGTCACGTGACAACACTGGGAAGAACCGAGTCGGCTATGCTGTGTGTTCTGATTTTGATACTATAGACTCTGGTAGTTTGCCCCACTACCATTCAGCACAAACCGCTGAACTGGTCACGCGCACCAGGGCTTGTGAGCTGGCAGCGGGCAAAACTGTTAACATATTCTGTGATACGCGCTATGGTTTCTCTGTGGTGCACGACTGGGGGGCACTGTGGAAACACCGCAATTTCATGAAATCTGATGGTAAACCAATTCTTAATTCCACACAGGTTGAACGTCTGCTGAAAGCTGTAATGTTGCCCTTAGAGATCGATGTACGCAAATGCCAGGCCCACACTAATGCCACTGATCCCATCTCTGCAGGGAATCGGCGCGCGGACAAGGCAGCGGCATACGCACCTCTACACACACACACACACACTACCTCACTCAAGACGTTGATATTTTCTACTCCAGCAGAGACGCTGCTGTGGGAGGGGAATGGGGCTCAACGACGGCATGGTGTGTGTGGCTGGGACCAGACAGCAAACCGTGCCTACCACGGCATTTCTTCAGACAGTTTGCAATTTTAGCACATGGTCGAGACCATGCCTCAAAAGGAGGGATGTGTGATTTAATCACACAAAATTGGTATACAAAGGGGTTTACGGCATTTGCACAGAGATTCAGCCAAACATGCGCTATATGCCCCGCGCACAACCCAGGTAAGTCCCAAAAGTATCCAACAGGCTGCTCATCCTCCGCCCCTGCGCCCATTTCAACATGTCCAAAGGGACTTTGTTGAACTCACACCATGCCAAGGTAAGTAATACTGTCTGGGTCTGGCGGATCTCTGGTCCAAATGGACTGAATATTTGCATGCAAACACGCCACGAGCAACGCGGTGGTGAAAGCTCTGCTCACAGAAATTGTGCCACGATGGGGTGTCCCGAGGGAAAATCTCTAGTGACAATGGCAGTCACTTTGTAGCAAAAGTCATTGAGGAAGTGGGTGAATTTCTGGGCATTGATATACGTAAACACTGCAGTTACGCCCCCTGGTCCGGAGGCGCGTGCGAGCGAGAGAATGGCACTCAAAGCTCTGCCGCTAGCCCTCATGTACATGCGCATGAGAGTCCCATTCGAAATCCTCTGTGCCAGACCACCCAACTTGGGCGCGGGACCCCCGAACAGAGATCTGCCAAGCACCTCTTTGTGATGACGACATGCTGTCCTATTGTAAGGAAATTAATGCACTTTTGTCCTCTATTTCTGCCCAGGTCAGGAGCGCCCTGCCACAGGCTGCGCAGGCGGCTCTGCACAGGATCAAGCCAGGCGACTGAGTCCTGGTGAAGGAAACGAGACGACAACATTGGCGGTCCAAGCGCTGGCTCGGCCCATTCCTCGTCCTCCAGGTGACGGACACTGCCGTTAAGGTCGCGGAGAGGACAACTTGGATCCACGCCAACCACTGTCGTGCGGTGCTGCCACTGAGGGCCATAGACGAGGACACCGAGGGCGCGGACGGACCAGGCCCATCCGCGGCTCCCTACGCTGAAGAGGTCGGCCGGCGTGCGACCACCATCGGTGAAGCAGGCCAACAACAACACCCAGAGATTCCCAGCGTTCCCGAGGCGACCCCCCTTTGCCCAACTCCCCAGCCCCCGGACCCCAAGGCCTGGGAGCCATGAAGGCCCTGAGCGCTCAGCTCAGCTGCAGCAAGTATGCAGAGCTGCTGCTCATTCCAAAGATTTCTCCAGAGCCTGCTCCCTCTGGCCATAATGCAGATTTGAGCTCTGCTGGAGTGCCCCCTGGTGTCTCGTCTCCCGTGTGTCCGGAGGAGGTGGAGATGAGGGCTGCTCTACAGTTCCTGATGAGGCACATGGTGAAGCGTGCTGTCATGAGGTCTCCCATCAAACGAGCTTTGGGCCTGGCCGATCTGGAGCGTGCTCAAGCCATGGTCTCCACACCCCAAACCCCGAGCACTCTGCCCAACCGAGTGCTGAGGCCAAGGCTTCAACGCAATTAGAGTCTTGCCGCTCCAAGACCAAACATCGCCATGACCACTAACGCTCCACACACGCTCATAGGGAGCGGTGCCACTGACTGCGAGACGGCACTGCTCGTGAGTATTCCCGCGGAAAAGATTACCGAATGTAGCCCGGCTAAGACCGGCATGGGCCCTTGGACTGTTATGCTGGCCACACTGACACTACTTTCCGTGCTGACCGTGTTTATTATGTTAATATTGTCTCCCTCTGAAACTCAAAACCCTGTGATTCAAGCCATGACACGCATTAAACGCAGCCTTGCTTCCGACGACACTGCTTGGTTGGAGGCCTTGAGTAAATCCTGCTGTACATATATTCCGGCTAATGATGAGGACGGAGGTCTTATCCAACAGGGCATAGCCAATCTGACTAGACTCCGGGACGCCATGCAAGTGGACAATGTCACGGACACTCCTCACGGTCTGGACTGGCTCCTGTCCTCCTGGCGGAGTGTGCTCATTAATCTTGGTTTAGCCCTATTGATGTCGGACACACTGTCCGCACTCTTATCGCTGTCCGGATCCATTGTGTTATTATAATGTGCTCTTTCTTTTATTGACAAGCATGTGTCTTTTCTTGTCCACTTTGGACAGCAATAATTTAAGTGTTTCAAGCTTGAAGGTGATGTGATTACGATGCCTCTGGTATTTAACTGATTAATGCAAAAATGGTTTTGAATTATCAAAAGAGGGGAGTGTAATGACAGTTTTTAGAGTAATTACATTAAAACCAGCCGCAGCAAATACACGGACGTAAAAGGCCTTTTATCAATGCAGAGACGACCTTCTGACGCCATGCTGAGCTTTGTGAAGGTCTCTGCTGTCTGTCACACCCTTGTGTCTTTCGCATCTTGCATCTGTATGCCTGCATTTCTACCATTGTCTGTCTGTTCACACCCCCATGCCACTGTGTCTGATTGCCTCACCACGGGGATGGCGCCTCCCTATGCGCCTCCTGCACCGGTGGCCCCCTCCCATCTGTTGTGGGCGTGACTGTCTTTATGTGTGTCTATGTAAACAGGAAGTTGAGCTCTGCGCCCCAGAGCTGGGTATGCTGCCTTTTGTATATGCTAGCTCTCCGCACGTGTGTACAATAAACTTACGCTTCTGATTAAGACAAAGACTTTTGAGCTTTCTCCTTGCTTTGGGGTATGTAATTCTATAACAATTCTCAAAGCCAAAAGCCCAAAGTAATAATTGTAATATCCCTCCAACATGGCCGTAGCGTAAGCCAAATGAGAAACACACCGATTTGAACACAAGCTAGCAGCAGCCAAGCTAAGACAAGCTAGCGTTACCCCGGCTAAAGAAGAAATCTGATTGGTCAATCCTCACATGGGATCATTTCAGTGGACATGGATCATTACTTACACTAAACCACGGATTTGTTCGTTTTAAAATGTTGACAAACCGTTACTGAGCTGGAAGAGTTCACTTTACAATCCAAGTCAATAGAAACCAGAGCGAGTTCGAGCAAAACTTTGTCCACGAGCACTTCCCTTATCATCTTCATTAAGCTAGCATGGTTAGCATTAGCATCTATATACAGGCTTTGGAGCTAAGGCAAATGGCATATCGCAGTAAGCAAAAAAAGCTAAATCCTTGAACTTAAACAAGACAAATGAACAAATTCCATCTGGTTTTGACCCAGGCACCACCAGGGGGCGCTCATGAGATTAATAAGGACACCAAAGCAGAGTTTCTGTAGCTGTGAAGAGTTAGCAGTTGCTTGGTTACATCTGCAGTGAGTCAAGGTTACGTTCACAATAGTCCGGTCGAAAGAGAAGAGAATATTTATGTTTAACAGTTTTCATGTGTTTGTTTTTGCTGCTTGGCTCAGAACTGAAAAGCTCTATCAAATATAAGTATGAATACAGCCTGGTCGTACCACACCATAGTACTCATTTCATTTCATACTAAGGTCTGGATTTGCGCCATTGACTCCGTGAACAGGTGGGAGGGGCTAACTCCTTTTACAGATTGAAACCATTGGATCTGAGTTTACCGTGACGTATGTAATGAGCCCGAGTGAGTCGTTAGCATTTAGCATTTAGCCTAGCTTTAGCATTTAGCCTAGCTTTAGCCATCTCCTTTGCCACTAACGGAGCCCGTGGGGAGTAGAGCCACAACATTTCCAGTGATTACATTTGTTAAACATTCCTCTTGCTCCGGCTTCAGTTTCTTGATAGAACCAGAGCAGAATACTTTACTATCACATCCTTCACCAAACTACAACCTTCAAGTTCGACGCAAACTCTTGACGTCACCCACATCTAACTACAACACCCGCCTCCCGCGCTCTCTGATTGGTCGGATGAAACCCAGACGTTACATGCAGGAAATGATGATAGGCCATAGTGTACGGATAGATAAGGCCAGGCTAGTATTAATATTGTATACGTTAATATGTGCATTGTGGGAAAAGCACATAGTACTTTTCTGGAGCCGTTGAAAGCCATAAATTGCAAATCAGTAAAAAGAAAGAGACATCTTTATATTTTGCCAATAGAAACTGCATCTCAACCATTTGGTAAAGGTACTGTACTAATAGGGTTTTTTTTTAAACAAAATGTATTATTTGGGTTAGTAGAGCTGCTACATTTTAGAATATCCAAAAAATAAAAACATACATTGCTTTCTTCAAGGAGTGAATGTTAAAGGGTAAAGTGGTGGGAGAACCCGGAGCACCTGGAGGAAACGTACACAGACACATGGAGAATAGGCTAAACTCCACACAGAAAAACCCTGTTCCGGTCGGGAATCAAACCCAGGACCTTCTCGCCGCCGTACAGTAAGAAGTGTCACCCGTACAGGTCCAGCCCAGTGGTTCTGAGGCAGGTCCAGCCCAGTGGTTCTGAGGCAGGTCCAGCCCAGTGGTTCTGAGGCAGGTCCGGCCCAGTGGTTCTGAGGCAGGTCCGGCCCAGTGGTTCTGAGGCAGGTCCAGCCCAGTGGTTCTGAGGCAGGTCCAGCCCAGTGGTTCTGAGGCAGGTCCGGCCCAGTGGTTCTGAGGCAGGTCCAGAGGTCGAGGAAGATTTATCTACAGAACCTTCGTGAACTACTAGGCACAAAAATAAATCTGCCCAAGAACAAAACACATACATCACAAAAGCCAACTGTGTTTTTCTAATCCCAGCCTCACATGTCATTAACCACAGTTTAATGAGACCCTTAATCTGCCACAGCAAGAGACTTTATACAAAAATACACTCTTCAAATGTATAACTCCAAGTGTATCATTATAATTCAAATATATTAATTTAAATGTGGGCGACAGTGGCTCAGTTGTTAGAGCATTGGCCTTAGAGCCTGAAGGTTGTGGGTTCGAGTCCACCATGAGACCTACTTCATGACTCCCACTGATGATACCGTTGTGTCTTGTGACCGCTACAACGGTAGCAGTCATCATGGGCAAGACACTTAACCCCACTTTGCCTGAAGCCCCTGCTGAAAGATCAAGGCTCCTGTGGACTCAGCTCCTGCAGGAGGATCATTAACTGCCACCCCCCCCGACCCAGAAATGGATTAAGGGGAAGAAAATGGATGGATGATTATAATTCAAATGTCTGTATAATTATATGATAATAATATAAATGTTTAATTATATGATTATATAAATGTATAATTATATGATTATAATATAAATGTATAATTATATGATTATATAAATGTATAATTATATGATTATAATATAAATGTATAATTATATGATAATATAAATGTATGATTATATGATTATAATATAAATGTATAATTATATGATAATATAAATGTATAATTATATGATTATAATATAAATGTATAATTATATGATAATATAAATGTATTATTATATGATTATAATATAAATGTATGATTATATGATTATATAAATGTATAATTATATGATTATATAAATGTATAATTATATGATTATATAAATGTATAATTATATGATTATATAAATGTATGATTATAATCCACCTCAGGCTAAGGTGATGGATGGTGTTTGCTTTGGCCGTGTCCCAGTGAATAATGTAAAACCCGTTTGTCATTTACAAAGTCACGTCTAATTTCACAGAACAAACACGGAGCGCAGGGAAAACACGGAACATTCTCAGAACTCCATATTTGACTTTCAAAACACTGCAATCCTCCAACACGGGTTCACGACCCATCACAGCCCAGAATGAACCCAGTTCAATCCAGAACATGTTCCACAGGAAAGGGTTAGAACTAGTGCTGTCCAACGATTAAAATATTTAATCGCGATTAATCGCATGAATTTCATAGTTAACTCGCGATTAATCGCAAATTAGTCACACATTTGCGTGCTGTGTGCAATTGCTTTTTTTATTGAAAACAATGTGTAGTGTTATATTACACACTAACATTTGATGCAAAATCATCAATAAATGGATGACAAAATAAATAATTGGTAACAAAAAGCCCCTTCAATGTGTGTGTGTGGGTGTGTGTGTGTATGTGTGGGTATAGACCATAGACTGTATAGAAACATCATGGTGTCATTATGATGATGATAAACAATCTGTAAATATTTTGTAAATTTGTTCATGTAAATACTCTATGCTGTTTCTCTGTTTACCTTCGGTATATCTATGACTGTATACTGTATATCTATGACTGTATACTGTATATCTATGACTGTATACTGTATATCTATGACTGTATACTGTATATCTATGACTGTATACTGTATATCTATGACTGTATACTGTATATCTATGACTGTATACTGTATATCTATGACTGTATACTGTATATCTATGACTGTATACTGTATATCTATGACTGTATACTGTTTGCTTGTATTGCCTTTTTTATTAACCCCCTAACCCCCCCCCCCCCCCTCCTATGTGCCCTTCTGGGTTTCTTCTTTGGCCCCCTGTATCTCCAACTACATATTGTTTGTAATCTCTGTCTACAATGTATCTGAACTAGTCCTTTTCTTTGTTTCTATGTGTTTGTCTGCAATAAAAAGTAAAAACAGTTTTTTTTTTTTTTATCGCGCGATAAAAAAAATGACGGCGTTAATATTGATTTGCGTTAACGCGTTAATAACGCGCTATTTTGGACAGCCCTAGTTAGAACTCATTAGTCCAGACTAGAACCAGGAAGTAGCATCACATTAGTCCAGACTAGAACCAGGAAGTAGCATCACATTAGTCCAGACTAGAACCAGGAAGTACCATCACATTAGTCCAGACTAGAACCAGGAAGTAGCATCACATTAGTCCAGACTAGAACCAGGAAGTACCATCACATTAGTCCAGACTAGAACCAGGAAGTAGCATCACAATAGTTCTGGTCTCAGATCTCTGCGACTCTGAGGAGCACAGGGACTGGCCTCCTGCTGGGACTCTGAGGAGCACAGGGACTGGTCTCCTGCTGGGACTCTGAGGAGCACAGGGACTGGTCTCCTGCTGGGACTCTGGGCCGCCCACAGAAGTGGGCGGAGCTTTAGACGCCAGTGCTTCTGCAGCAGCACTTTTACAGTCACAGAAGAAACTCAGGGTGAAGACATGACCCCCGTCCTCAGCCCTGGTTTGATCCTGGTTTAGCCCTGCTTTAGTCCTGCTTTAGTCCTGCTTTAGTCCTGCTTTAGTCCTGCTTTAGTCCTGCTTTAGTCCTGCTTTAGTCCTGCTTTAGTCCTGCTTTAGTCCTGCTTTAGTCCTGCTTTAGTCCTGCTTTAGTCCTGCTTTAGTCCTGCTTTAGTCCTGCTTTAGCCCTGCTTTAGTCCTGCTTTAGACCTGCTTTAGCCCTGCTTTAGTCCTGCTTTAGTCCTGCTTTAGCCCTGCTTTAGCCCTGCTTTAGTCCTGCTTTAGACCTGCTTTAGTCCTGCTTTAGCCCTGCTTTAGTCCTGCTTTAGTCCTGCTTTAGCCCTGCTTTAGTCCTGCTTTAGTCCTGCTTTAGACCTGCTTTAGTCCTGCTTTAGCCCTGCTTTAGCCCTGGTTTAGCCCTGCTTTAGCCCTGCTTTAGTCCTGCTTTAGTCCTGCTTTAGCCCTGCTTTAGCCCTGCTTTAGTCCTGCTTTAGTCCTGCTTTAGTCCTGCTTTAGACCTGCTTTAGGCCTGCTTTAGTCCTGCTTTAGTCCTGCTTTAGCCCTGCTTTAGTCCTGCTTTAGTCCTGTTTAGCCCTGCTTTAGTCCTGCTTTAGCCCTGCTTTAGCCCTGCTTTAGTCCTGCTTTAGTCCTGCTTTAGTCCTGCTTTAGTCCTGCTTTAGCCCTGCTTTAGTCCTGCTTTAGTCCTGTTTAGCCCTGCTTTAGTCCTGCTTTAGACCTGCTTTAGTCCTGCTTTAGTCCTGTTTAGCCCTGCTTTAGTCCTGCTTTAGTCCTGCTTTAGCCCTGCTTTAGTCCTGCTTTAGTCCTGCTTTAGCCCTGCTTTAGACCTGCTTTAGTCCTGCTTTAGACCTGCTTTAGTCCTGTTTAGCCCTGCTTTAGACCTGCTTTAGTCCTGCTTTAGACCTGCTTTAGTCCTGTTTAGCCCTGCTTTAGTCCTGCTTTAGCCCTGCTTTAGTCCTGCTTTAGTCCTGCTTTAGCCCTGCTTTAGCCCTGCTTTAGTCCTGCTTTAGCCCTGCTTTAGTCCTGCTTTAGTCCTGCTTTAGCCCTGCTTTAGTCCTGCTTTAGTCCTGCTTTAGTCCTGCTTTAGTCCTGCTTTAGACCTGCTTTAGTCCTGCTTTAGTCCTGCTTTAGTCCTGCTTTAGTCCTGCTTTAGCCCTGCTTTAGTCCTGCTTTAGTCCTGCTTTAGACCTGCTTTAGTCCTGCTTTAGTCCTGCTTTAGCCCTGCTTTAGTCCTGCTTTAGTCCTGCTTTAGTCCTGCTTTAGTCCTGCTTTAGTCCTGCTTTAGCCCTGCTTTAGTCCTGCTTTAGTCCTGCTTTAGCCCTGCTTTAGTCCTGCATTAGCCCTGCTTTAGTCCTGCTTTAGTCCTGCTTTAGCCTGCTTTAGTCCTGCTTTAGTCCTGCTTTAGCCTGCTTTAGTCCTGCTTTAGTCCTGCTTTAGCCTGCTTTAGACCTGCTTTAGTCCTGCTTTAGACCTGCTTTAGTCCTGCTTTAGCCTGCTTTAGACCTGCTTTAGTCCTGCTTTAGACCTGCTTTAGTCCTGCTTTAGACCTGCTTTAGTCCTGCTTTAGCCCTGCTTTAGTCCTGCTTTAGTCCTGCTTTAGTCCTGCTTTAGTCCTGCTTTAGTCCTGCTTTAGCCCTGCTTTAGTCCTGCTTTAGTCCTGCTTTAGCCCTGCTTTAGACCTGCTTTAGTCCTGCTTTAGACCTGCTTTAGTCCTGCTTTAGACCTGCTTTAGTCCTGCTTTAGCCCTGCTTTAGTCCTGCTTTAGTCCTGCTTTAGTCCTGCTTTAGACCTGCTTTAGACCTGCTTTAGTCCTGCTTTAGCCCTGCTTTAGTCCTGCTTTAGTCCTGGTTTAGTCCTGCTTTAGACCTGCTTTAGACCTGCTTTAGTCCTGTTTAGCCCTGCTTTAGTCCTGCTTTAGTCCTGGTTTAGTCCTGCTTTAGTTTTTAATGCAGTCAGGTCCTTCTTCAGTGATCAGAGGTTGTTGTTTTGGGGCAGACTGTGGTTCTCTGTCAACAGCAAATGTATAAACGGATAAGTTTTTAATGCAATGCGATAACACGACCTTTGTCGACGCACTGAGCACCCCTGGACTAAAGAAACCGTCTCTGAACATTTTACAAACACTAATCTATTTATTGTCTAAATGTCCATCCATTCTCTTCCTCTTCATCCGTTGCCGGGTAACACGGGCAGCAGTCTGAGCAGAGACGGAATGCGTTATATACATTACAACACAATTTATTGTTGAACGAATATTGTTTAATGTGTCTAAAAAGTTAGTCGTGATTCGTGATGTCTCTTGTTTTTTTGTCATGTTAATGTATTTTAGTGTCTTTTTAACATCAGGGCCAGAGGACTACAGATGGAAAATAACCTCTGTGGCTAATTCTGGCTTTTTTAACTAATGTTTTATCGTGTGTCTTATAAAATGGCATTGTCCCTTTGAAATAAACTAAAGTAAATGTGTTTGTGTGTATTTATCCATCTGAAACTTTCCCACTAAGGGATGAATAAAGGACCTTCTTCTTCTTAAATAAATCCCAAATATCCAGCTCTAAAACAGTTAAAAATGGGCCTATTTTTCACTGCCTCCTTTGGAAATGTGGGTAACCTTCAACAGATCCAAATAAAGACATCTCTGTAAAACTGTGTCGAGCATTATAAAAAGATCATCCTCTCTTTGGGGAGACTAACATAAGCGCCATGAGAGTCCAGAGGGGTCCCAGAGAGGTCCCAGAGAGGTCCCAGAGAAGTCCCAGAGGGGTCCCAGAGAGGTCCCAGAGAGGTCCCAGAGATGTCCCAGAGAGGTCCCAGAGATGTCCCAGAGAGGTCCCAGAGATGTCCCCAGAGAGGTCCCAGAGAGGTCCCAGAGAGGTCCCAGAGAGGTCCCAGAGAAGTCCCAGAGAGGTCCCAGAGAGGTCCCAGAGAGGTCCCAGAGAGGTCCCAGAGAGGTCCCAGAGAGGTCCCAGAGAGGTCCCAGAGAAGTCTCAGAGAAGTCTCAGAGAAGTCTCAGAGAAGTCTCAGAGAAGTCCCAGAGAGGTCCCAGAGAGGTCCCAGAGAGGTCCCAGAGAGGTCCCAGAGAGGTCCCAGAGAAGTCCCAGAGAAGTCCCAGAGAAGTCCCAGAGAAGTCCCAGAGAGGTCCCAGAGAGGTCCCAGAGAGGTCCCAGAGAAGTCCCAGAGAAGTCCCAGAGAGGTCCCAGAGAGGTCCCAGAGAAGTCCCAGAGAGGTCCCAGAGAGGTCCCAGAGAGGTCCCAGAGGGTGCCTTTAAACCCTCCCTCCTGCATCACACACTTCCCCTTTAAACCACTCATTAGCAATTAATTAGAGCAGCTTGTTACTGCGGAGACTCCGTGGAGACGTCTGTGTCTCTGGGACGTGAACTCAGAAAGGTAAGAATAGACTTTGAAGTGTATCCTGCAGCTTCCCCTCCGTCTTTTAACCGTAATATTTCCCAATTATCTGGTTTTAGCCGCGGCCCTGCTCTGTGTTGCTTCTTTATCTTCACCGTGGAAAGTTCTGGCCTGGTCTTGACCTCGCCGCAGATAAAAACGGAATTGACAGATACCTTCCAAATCCCGGGTAATTAGAGCAGCGAGGCTAAAGGGAGGAAGAGCAGAACGTGGACAGATGTTTGTTTAAAGGAGAAATACAATGTTTCACAGGTTTAATAATCGTAATAATAATAATAAAATAATAATAATAATAATAATAATAAAATAATAATAATAAAATAATAATAATAACAATAATAACAATAAAATAATAAAATAATAATAATAAAATAATAATAATAAAATAATAATAATACAATAATAATAATAATAATAATAAAATAATAATAATAATAATAATAATAACACATGTATACGTGATATGAAATGTCCACTTGCAAACAGATTAATTTCTACTGTACTTGAAACTTTAGGTAAATTCTTGCTCTTTATGTATTCTTCAGGGCTGTCTTCTTTAGTCGTTAGGTCGATTAATCAGTTAAGATTTATTCGTCAACTAAAAATTGGATTGTATTCTTCCACTTTATCCATGGCCGGGCTTCCAGAGGTGCCCAGATTTCCCTCTCCTCCAAATCCTGATGCGTTCCCAGACCAGCTGAGAGACATGGTCCTGGGTCTGTCCTGGGTCTGTCCTGGGTCTGTCCTGGGTCTGTCCTGGGTCTGTCCTGGGTCTGTCCTGGGTCTGTCCAGGGTCTGTCCTGGGTCTGTCCTGGGTCTGTCCTGGGTCTGTCCTGGGTCTGTCCTGGGTCGGTCCTGGGTCTGTCCTGGGTCTGTCCTGGGTCTGTCCTGGGTAAGTAAGTAAGTAAGTAAGTTTTTATTTATATACCGCCTTTTCACTGCAGATCTGAGTCTCAAAGCGGTTTACAATTGTTAATTTTGGGCATTTGTCTCTCACTCCACACAGAGATGGGAGGGGCCAGTACAGGAGGCACATGCCAGAACTATTGGACATATTTTTAGTGGTAGGGGAAACCGGAGTACCCGGAGGAAACCTACGCAGACACGGGGAGAACATGCAAACTCCACTCAGAAAGGCCCTGGTCCCACCGGGATTCGAACCCAGGACCTTCTTGCTGAGAGGCGAGAGTGCTATCCACTCAGCCACCGTGCCACCGGGTCTGTCCTGGGTCTGTCCTAGGTCTGTCCTGGGTCTGTCCTGGGTCGGTCCTGGGTCTGTCCTGGGTCGGTCCTGGGTCTGTCCTGGGTCTGTCCTGGGTCTGTCCTGGGTCTGTCCTGGGTCTGTCCAGGGTCTGTCCTGGGTCTGTCCTGGGTCTGTCCTGGGTCTGTCCTGGGTCGGTCCTGGGTCTGTCCTGGGTCGGTCCTGGGTCGGTCCTGGGTCTATCCTGGGTCTATCCTGGGTCTGTCCTGGGTCTGTCCTGGGTCTGTCCTGGGTCTGTCCTGGGTCTGTCCTGGGTCTGTCCTGGGTCTGTCCTGGGTCGGTCCTTGGTCGGTCCTGGGTCGGTCCTGGGTCGGTCCTGGGTCTGTCCTGGGTCTGTCCTGGGTCTGTCCTGGGTCTGTCCTGGGTCTGTCCTAGGTCTGTCCTGCCGTTTGACCCGACAGTTCCTGTTCCCGCCAAAAACACCATTATGTAATGCAGCTGCAGCTCCCACAGACACTACACATCTGAGAGTCAGTGGAACCTGGAGCACTCGGAGGAAACCCACCCAGATGGAAAGACCCGGGCCGGCAAAGGAAATGGAATCTGCAACCGTCTTTGTGAGAGGCAGGCAGAACCATAGACGAGACAGAACCATAGACGAGACAGAACCTTTGGGTGAGCTGGGGCTTCAGGCAAAGTGTCTTGCCCAGGGACACAACGACGTCAGTGGGAGCAGATGGAGTAGGTCCCATGGGGGGATTGAACCCACAACCATCACCCCCCGAGCCACTGTTGCCCCAAATCCACACTGTAAAAGTCTGATTCTTGATTTTACTGCCTACATGATGTTTAACTTTTTCCATTTTTCTTATTTTTTTAACATTAAAAACTGGCAAACCTGTATATTTAAATATGTTACTTTTATCTCGTTTTTATAGAATGTGCTATATATTTAAAGTGGATTGGATTGAACAAATACTCTATAATTTAATTTTTAGTTTACTTCTGGTCAGATTAGTGAAATGTCAAAATGGCCGAAACAGTGATGGACGCCGCGCAGAGGAAGTGGCCTGAAAGTGAAACTCCTTCAGGAAGCAGTTAATGGGCATTAATGGGCATTAATGGGCCATAATGGGCCATAATGGGCAATAATGGGCCATAATGGGCAATAATGGGCAATAATGGGCCATAATGGGCAATAATGGGCCATAATGGGCAATAATGGGCAATAATGGGCAATAATGGGGTCTGAAAAGGAAGTGACCACTAAAACCCCATTACATAATTGCAGTGTGGGTAAAAGCGTTCACATAAATGTACGTTCAAGTGAAAGTCAATATCTTTTATGGGAAACCAGTGAGAGCAACCAGAAAGTGTCAAAACATTTTTATGTGTTGCCGTGGTGACGATGGACAGAGCTGCAGCGTTCACGGACGGGTTTAGGAAGTTTTTTAACATTATTGAGAAATATTCGGGGATTCATTTGATTTCAGGAAGTCAGATCGCAGACGTAGAGAGATTATTTTATGAGTGCTTTTAACTCTCTTCAAACGTTTTGTGTCAAACTAAGTCTCACGATAAAAACATCACAATTGTTTGTTTGTGGTAATAATTTTAATGATTTTAATTTCTATATTTCAGAATAGTTTGTTGATTCTTACTTTGTCTCTATTCTCTACGTCTCTAATGTTCTACTCTATGACTTTCTTATGATCAAGAGCACATGAGCTGAGACAAAACATTGGTCGAAAAGACACTGCACTGCAAAAAGTGACGAAAAATAAGTCAAAAATTTGGATTTTTAGCTTTTTAACTGACAGATCTCAGAGAGTGAAAATCAATGAGTGTTTTTCTGATGTTGTTTCTGTGAGCACTGGTTCTCCTCAGGGATGTATTTTGAGTCCTTTGCTTTTTACTTTGTACACTCAAACAAAGTGTCCTCCTCTGACTCAAACTTGATCATCAAATATGCTGATGACACCACCATCATCGGTCTCATCAGTGACAATGATGATTCCTCTTATAGAGCAGAGATCGAACATGTTTTTCAGTGGAGTAAAGTAAACAATCTCCAGCTGAACACTGCAAAAACATGTGAACTTGTCTATGACTTCAGTCGTAGCAGTTCTCACACTCCTGTTGTTATCGACAACTCCCAGGTGCAGATCGTAGAGGAGTGCAAGTTTCTGGGTTTAACTCTGTCTAACCTGAAATGGGTTAAAAACACTGACCGGGTTGTTAAGAAAGCACGTCAGCGGCTCTTCTTTTTGCGGAAACTTAGAGAATTTACCACTAACTCTAAGATTCTGTTTAATTTTTATGGCTGCACCATTGAGAGTTTACTTGTTGGTTCTGTGTCTGTGTGGTTTGGAAATAAAGAAAAGAGAGCTTTAAACAAGGTGCTCCGCTCTGCAAAGAGGACCGTGGGCTGTGAGCTTCCTGTTCTGGAGGTTCTTTATAAATCCAGACTTTTAAACAAAGCTCTTAAAATCATCGGTGACTCTTCTGGCCACCCTGGGAAAGCAATGTTCCAGCTTCTTCCCTCTGGCAGAAGATATCGGTCGCTGAGATGCAAGACATCTCGCTATGCTAACAGCTTCTTTCCACAGGCTGTTAGGTGCCTAAACAGAGCACTTTAATTCCTGCTTTTACCCCTTGTATTGTTTTGTTGATC
Source organism: Knipowitschia caucasica (assembly GCA_964034765.1). Taxonomy (NCBI): domain Eukaryota; kingdom Metazoa; phylum Chordata; class Actinopteri; order Gobiiformes; family Gobiidae; genus Knipowitschia; species Knipowitschia caucasica. Next base: position 1,710,654 of record OZ035835.1, on the reverse strand, counting down.
GGTGCCACAGTGTCAGCTGTTTTTTTATTCTTTTATATTCAATGTATGTGTATTTTATATTACATTGTATTGTGCTCTTTATTCTGTCGGTGCACAGAGTACCTTTTTTGCAAATGTATTCCAATGTAGTTTTTATACTGCACATGGCCAATAAATGAATCTGAATCTGAATCTGAAAAATTGTAAGTAAAGTATCCATCCATTCATTTTCTTCCCCTTAATCCATTCCTGGGTTGGGACAGTCACAGCTGCAGCCCAGTAAGTGAGTAATGTTTATCTATATAGCACGTTTTACAGACAAACGTACCGACCCAAAGGTAAAGCACGGGGAGAACATGCAAACCCCACTCGGAAAGACCTCGTTTCAACCGGGATTCAAACCCAGGACCACCCTAACCACTCTTCACAAAGTTCAGATATAGTTCCAGTCTCTCCACACAGTGATGACAGAAGCGAGACCAGAACACACTGGACCATCAAAGCCTCCGACCAAACACCCTCCATTCACTCTTTACACTCAGACCATTGTGCATGTTTTTAGTGGACAATGCACATTAATGAACATCAGGATAAAACAAAAGTAAATATGCCGGATTATAGCCACTAAGCTAGTTTTCATCCGTGGACCCTCGGCAGCAAAACACATAAGAAATGACAGACACAGACCGCACAGACGGCACAGGCGGCAACAGACAGCACAGACAGCACAGACACAGACAGCACAGACAGCACAGACACAAACAGCACAGACGGCACAGACACAGACAGCACAGACACAAACAGCACAGACAGCACAGACAGCACAGACACAAACAGCACAGACACAGACAGCACAGACACAGACAGCACAGACAGCACAGACACAAACAGCACAGACACAGACAGCACAGACAGCACAGACACAGACAGCACAGACACAAACAGCACAGACGGCACAGACACAGACAGCACAGACACAAACAGCACAGACAGCACAGACAGCACAGACACAAACAGCACAGACACAGACAGCACAGACACAGACAGCACAGACAGCACAGACACAAACAGCACAGACACAGACAGCACAGACAGCACAGACACAGACAGCACAGACACAAACAGCACAGACACAGACAGCACAGACACAGACAGCACAGACACAGACAGCACAGACAGCACAGACACAAACAGCACAGACACAGACAGCACAGACAGCACAGACACAGACAGCACAGACACAAACAGCACAGACACAGACAGCACAGACACAGACAGCACAGACACAGACAGCACAGACACAGACAGCACAGACAGCACAAACAGCACAGACACAAACAGCACAGACACAGACAGCACAGACACAGACAGCACAGACACAGACAGCACAGACACAAACAGCACAGACACAAACAGCACAGACACAGACAGCACAGACACAGACATCACAGACATCACAGACAGCACAGACAGCACAGACACAGACAGCACAGACACAGACAGCACAGACACAGACAGCACAGACACAGACAGCACAGACACAGACAGCACAGACACAGACAGCACAGACAGCACAGACAGCACAAACAGCACAGACACAGACAGCACATACACAGACAGCACAGACAGCACAGACACAGACAGCACAGACACAGACAGCACAGACACAAACAGCACAGACAACAAACAGCACAGACACAGACAGCACAGACACAGACACAGACATCACAGACAGCACAGACAGCACAGACACAGACAGCACAGACACAGACAGCACAGACAGCACAGACAGCACAGACACAGACAGCACAGACACAGACAGCACAGACAGCACAGACACAGACAGCACAGACACAGACATCACAGACATCACAGACATCACAGACAGCACAGACACAGACAGCACAGACACAGACAGCACAGACACAGACAGCACAGACAGCACAGACAGCACAGACAGCACAGACACAGACAGCACAGACAGCACAGACACAAACAGCACAGACAGCACAGACAGCACAGACACAGACAGCACAGACACAAACAGCACAGACACAGACAGCACAGACAGCACAGACAGCACAGACACAGACAGCACAGACACAAACAGCACAGACACAGACAGCACAGACAGCACAGACACAAACAGCACAGACACAGACAGCACAGACAGCACAGACATCACAGACAGCACAGACATCACAGACAGCACAGACAGCACAGACACAGACAGCACAGACATCACAGACATCACAGACATCACAGACAGCACAGACACAGACAGCACAGACACAGACAGCACAGACACAGACAGCACAGACACAGACAGCACAGACCGCACAGACATCACAGACATCACAGACATCACAGACAGCACAGACATCACAGACATCACAGACAGCACAGACACAGACAGCACAGACACAGACAGCACAGACACAAACAGCACAGACACAGACATCACAGACATCACAGACATCACAGACATCACAGACAGCACAGACATCACAGACATCACAGACAGCACAGACATCACAGACATCACAGACAGCACAGACACAGACAGCACAGACACAGACAGCACAGACACAGACAGCACAGACACAGACAGCACAGACCGCACAGGGAAGCGTCTGTTGTCTCTGTAGATCGTTACACATTTGTTTACAGTGATACGGAGACGATAATATATTTAGTCCATAATGTTTCCAGAGTAATCCCCGTTCAGAGACAGAGCCCGTCATAAAACTGTCAGAAGTCCTGGTCTCTGTCGCGGCGGAGAAGGACCCGGGCAAAGACCATGAATTAGATATTTGGGTTCTATAACAATTCAAAGAGGAAGCCATTTTAGGTGAAGTGCGAACGCCTGGAAGGTTAATCCAGTGTTTACTCTGGAGCTAGAACAGAAGCTGCACAGACGGAGCCACATTATCAGCTTCAAAACAAAGCCTGGACCGGGGCCAGTTTACGAGTCCGGACTAAAGACAGGACTTTCCAAAAATAGTTCATGTAATGTGCACTTTATTAATCCCCGTAGAGCAATCAAGAGTCTACATTTGACCCATCCTGATGCCCTGAGGCTTACGTCAGGAGCAGTGGTCGCCGTAGTAACAGCGCCCGGGAGCTCCAGATGTTGATGCTCTTGGTCAGGACCAGAGCTGGAGGACTTAACCTGGTGAGCAGGTTTTTAGTGGTAGGGGAAACCGGAGCACCTGGAGGAAACTTACGCAAGCACGGGGAGAGTATGCAAACTCCACTCAGAAAGAACAGAGAATTAGCAAAAGGCGTTTTTTGTTTTAGTTTTAGAGAAAGATAGCTGTGTATTTTTCGCATGTTTTCTACACAGTCAATAATGTTCCAGTCCACTTTATGGATATAACACATTTCATAGACGGCTGAGAGTCCAACATTCTGCACAATAAAACACTAATTAAAACAAATCCAGAGTAAAACAGTAATCAAATAAAAAAAAAAATCAAATAGGAAAAACCGTGTGTGCGTAGATGTATAAATATAAAAATATCAATGAAATAATTTTTTAAAAAGCACTAGTGACCAATACGTTTTTAATTTCATTTAAGTAGATTTAAAAAGTCAAAGTTACACATAACAGGAGTCGCTACGGTTCCAAAGCCGAGGGTTTAAAAAAGCTATACCCAATATAAAAATGCTTCTTACTACAGACAAGTTGTATTAAAATCCGTAATGTAATGTAAAGCTTGAGCTCATTGATTCAGCTGTGTATGAATTAAAAAGTGCTGAGTAGAGACTTAGCGTGACGCCCGTTCTCCTCCAATCACAGAGCGAGGCTGCGTCCTCTAGCCTCTACAGCGCTGCTAAACACAGTAGCATGTTAGCATAAGTGGCTATAACTCCTCTGGCTGTAACTGCAGACACAGCAAAACAGCCCAAACCACACAACAGTGAGGAAGAGAAGAGGAACTAAAGCCACAACATGATCAAAGAAGAAACCAAGCCCTGAACAGAGCTAGCTTACATCGTATCCTCTGGAGAGACTGGTCTATGGGAGAAGGCATTGTTCGCTGAGAAGCAGGACATCTCGATATGCTAACATGCTAACGGCTTCTTTCAGCTGTTATTAGTTTGAACAGAGCACTTTAATGATCTTGCTTTTGTATTAAAACTGTTTTAGTCGATCGTTTTCAGTGACAATTGTTTACTGTTTTGTTTGTTTTATTTCTGTATTTTTAATCTTGTTTTATTTACATACTTGTCTTGTGCACACTGGGGACTTTTGCAAATGCATTCCAATGTGGTTTTACTGCAAATGGCAAATAATATAAATTGAATGAAAAAGAATGAAATGAAAGCCCAAAGCAGAGTTATCAGCAGCTCAGACTTTGCTCTAGTCATTTCCTTGTCTCTTCCTGTTCCAAAATAACACATTAATACAGCTCCAAAATGTGTTATCTTTAGAATATTTGTGCAGAGTTCATCTAAAGAGGCTCGAAACACACACATGAGAAAACTAGGGATGGAACCAAAGTGTTTGAGATCGAGGAACTAGTTTGAAGCAAGATAAATGTATATAAAAAGGTACTATTTAGTCACGGTTAAAGTTTAAATGTGTTAGCTTGTTAGCATTAGCATTAGCATTAGCATTAGCAGAGACAGAGTTTGTGTGGATTTCCGTGGCACTGATGTTGTTCTGTTCATGACTGAAGCATCAGCAGCGTTTGTTTCAAAGCTGTTGTTTTCTGTCGTGTCCTTATCTCGGCCTCACTGCATCCTGTTCACTCTGACGGCAAACAATAGAGACGCACAACACACACACACACACACACACACACCGCTGCAGGATGAGGAACACACACACACACACACACACACACACACCGCTGCAGGATGAGGAACACACACACACACACACACACAAACACCGCTGCAGGATGAGGAACACACACACACACACACACCGCTGCAGGATGAGGAACACACACACACACACACACACACCGCTGCAGGATGAGGAACACACACACACACACACACAAACACCGCTGCAGGATGAGGAATACACACACACACACACACACACCGCTGCAGGATGAGGAACACACACACACACACACACAAACACCGCTGCAGGATGAGGAATACACACACACACACACACACACCGCTGCAGGATGAGGAACACACACACACACACACACAAACACCGCTGCAGGATGAGGAACACACACACACCGCTGCAGGACCATGAACACACACACACACACCGCTGCAGGACCATGAACACACACATCTGAGTGTTCATCGTAGAGTCTGACAGTAAAACTAAAATGCCTCTCACAGATTATAAAGAAGACTCTAAACACAGACAGATCAAAGAGAAAGTGGATAAAATCAAAATGAAAGATTAACAAATATATGTAAAAACCCAGATCTGATCATTCTGAGACTCAGAGAAAGATGAACATTATATCTTAGACTTAGAGTTTACTGATCCACAGGGAAAGTGTGTTATCACAGAAGCTCGCAAATTATTCCACACAAAAAAAAACAATAAAAATAAAGTAACAACGTGAAAATAAAAAGATTAATTTTTCTATTTTCACCAAAGAATTTTCTTATCGTTAAAAAGTATTTGTTCATAAATCTGTCGCCTGTAACGTGTTCTGAAAACTACCTTTGTCTTGATATGATTCAGATTTAAAACACGTTTCCAAAGTGCTGCACAGATAAAGTTTTTAATGCAGTAAAACTACATTGGAATAAATGTGCAAGAGTTAAAAATCAGAAAATGGGGTTTAATGTTTTTTCTATCAGCGACAAAAACAAGAGAAACAAATGATGATGATTTAGATACTTTACTGGAATGTAAGTGTGAAAAGAAGTGAAAAGATGAATAATACAGATTTAATCCAGACCTGTTCTTCATCTGCTCTGGTTTGTCCCAGTTACCTACAAACGGTTTCATGTTGTTCTAGTTTGAGAACCTCATTGAGAGCAGTCTATTTGAGGACAGAACCAGTTAGAGCGGCTCAGAATGGCTCAGAACGGCCCACTTCTGTCACACATCAAATGGGACAGATGTGGTGAAGGCCAAGACCAAGTCCAAACCAGGACAGGATCCAGACCAGATCTTTAAATGGAGCCTGAGTCTGAGCGACCTTCAAACGGAGTCTAGAGGGAGTCCCAGGACCAGAGGGAGTCCCAGGACCAGAGGGAGTCCCAGGACCAGAGGGAGTCCCAGGACCAGAGGGAGTCCCAGGACCAGAGGGAGTCTCAAAGCCAGGACCAGACCAAAACAAGGCCAAAAGCAAATCCTGTGTGGTCTAACCAATGGCAAAAACATTTACGTTTATAAATCTGGTTTCAATCCACCATTCTATTTATTTGATTTTTTTATGATTTGTTTTACTTTATTTTATTTTATTGTGCAGCACTTTGGAAACTGCTTATGAAACAACATCCCTTTATTTATCCATTTCTGGGGTGGGGGGGGGGGTCAGAGCTGCAAATGGGCGGCACGGTGGCTGAGTGGATAGCACTCTCGCCTCTCAGCAAGAAGGTCCTGGGTTCGAATCCCGGTCGGACCAGGGCCTTTCTGAGTGGAGTTTGCATGTTCTCCCCGTGTCTGCGTAGGTTTCCTCCGGGTACTCCGGTTTCCCCTACCACTAAAAATATGTCCAATAGTTCTGGCATGTGCCTCCTGTACTGGCCCCGCTCCCATCTCTGTGTGGAGTGAGAGACAAATGCCCAAAATTAACAATTGTAAACCGCTTTGAGACTCAGAGCTGCAGTGAAAAGGCGGTATATAAATAAAGATTATTTACTACTTACTTACAAACACCAACACTTACTTGTTTAACGGGGGCTTCAGGCAAAGTGGGGTTAAAGCTGCAGTGTTTCAGATGTGAGCACTGACCTGGCTCTTTCTGCTCTCATTGCCAACCCCCGACCCAGAAATGGACTAATAATAATAATAATAAAATAAATGTCCATTGAATAGTTCTGACAAATTACCAACAGAGAGAGTCCAGACTGTTTTCTTACAGACTTAGACCATGTGTGTGTCTTATGGTCTGTCATTAGACCATGTGTGTGTCTTATGGTCTGTCATTTACATCTGAGAGATCCTTAACTCATTGACTGCCATTGACGTATTTGTCTGAGACCGGTGATTTCTGTCAAACTTCCCTGTATTTGACTGCGGATTAGAGGAGAACAAAAGTAGCTAGAAACAAACGTATTTTTGCTGATGAAAGTAACCAGTCCAGTCTTTCAGAATCTGGTTTCATAACTCACATAGTCATAACACACATTATTCTGTGAGTCATGAAAGTCAGTGCAATCATCAATAACGGCTGGCAGGCAATGAGTTAAGGGGAGTGTCCAGTGACTCTTCCAGAACATCAAAACCAAAGCGAAAACTAAAGTAAACTAATTGGGAAACATTAACCTTGCGACACTGTTCCGTTTGTATCTATCACAGTTTCCAGCGAGCGTCTGCAGCTGGGTCTGATCCGTAAAGACTGTGACGTAAAAGCATCTCTCAATCTTAATCTAAACGGTTCATTCTTTACGGTCGCTGTAAGTGATGGATCTGGTCTCATGGTTTGTAAAGGGATTTGTCGAAGCAAAAAAGTTTTAATCCAATCCTCTGCGTCTTTCAAACACATACAGTACTAAAACCCTGCAATACCCTCCAACAAAACACACACAGACACACACACAGAGACAGACAGACACACACACAGACATACACACACAGACACACACACAGAGACAGACAGACACACACACAGACATACACACACAGACACA
>OZ035835.1:1582881-1700381 GCA_964034765.1 Knipowitschia caucasica | reverse complement strand
GTGTTAGTTGGATCCGTGTCTGCCTTTCACCACAAAACAGACAAAACTGTGTTAAAATAAAAAGGTCAAAAAGAAACTTCACTTTCAAAGTTTTCCAAAGTCTGTCACTGAAGACCTCCAGAAGCATTATAGTGGTCTACGAGTCATTTACATCCAGAAATATAGATATTATAAAAAGGAAAGGAGCGAGTACAAAAGCCCAAACTTTCAGAATAAAAGCATAACTTGGAAATAAATCCATAATTTGTTTTCATAGAGCAACATTCACGCGCAAGGCCTTTCAAAACACATGAAAATCAGACCAAAAAGTCAAAACTAATTCATTGATTATAGAAATTATTGTCTTTTTGAGTCATGCCTTTGAACAGTCATAACGCACACCAGAAGCTCAAACGGATACAACATTGGAACTCTACAGCTTTATTAACAAAATAACAACATTGGAACTCTACAGCTTTATTAACAAAATAACGACATTGGAACTCTACAGCTTTATTAACAAAATAACGACATTGGAACTCTACAGCTTTATTAACAAAATAACAACATTGGAACTCTACAGCTTTATTAACAAAATAACGACATTGGAACTCTACAGCTTTATTAACAAAATAACGACATTGGAACTCTACAGCTTTATTAACAAAATAACGACATTGGAACTCTACAGCTTTATTAACAAAATAACAACATTGGAACTCTACAGCTTTATTAACAAAATAACGACATTGGAACTCTACAGCTTTATTAACAAAATAACAACATTGGAACTCTTACAAAAAGCTTTATTAACAAAATAACGACATTGGAACTCTACAGCTTTATTAACAAAATAACAACATTGGAACTCTACAGTTTATTAACAAAATAACGACATTGGAACTCTACAGCTTTATTAACAAAATAACGACATTGGAACTCTACAGCTTTATTAACAAAATAACGACATTGGAACTCTACAGCTTTATTAACAAAATAACGACATTGGAACTCTACAGCTTTATTAACAAAATAACGACATTGGAACTCTACAGCTTTATTAACAAAATAACAACATTGGAACTCTACAGCTTTATTAACAAAATAACAACATTGGAACTCTACAGCTTTATTAACAAAATAACGACATTGGAACGACAGCTTTATTAACAAATAACGACATTGGAACTCTACAGCTTTATTAACAAAATAACAACATTGGAACTCTACAGGACATTGGAACTCTACAGCTTTATTAACAAAATAACGACATTGGAACTCTACAGCTTTATTAACAAAATAACGACATTCTCACCGAAGTCTGTTATAGAGAAAATCTATCGGTGCAAAAAAGTCTTTCCAAACCTCTCGTATCCTTTTCTTTTCAGATGATTTTGACCAAGCAGCTGATCATTTCCAAAGGCACACTTACAAACATCTCACGGCCCAGCAGCGGGCCACGGACCACTGGTTGAAAAACACTGGTCTAATATGATTTGTTTATAGTTTTACAGTTGTTAATAACTCGACCCACATGTAAGCACCGGGCCACAAAACAGGTTCTATCCCGGTCCAGAATGACAGCTTAGACAGGACTAGATGGTCCAGAATGACAGCTTAGACAGGACTAGATGGTCCAGAATGACAGCTTAGACCGGACTAGATGGTCCAGAATGACAGCTTAGACCGGACTAGATGGTCCAGAATGACAGCTTAGACAGGACTAGATGGTCCAGAATGACAGCTTGGACCGGACTAGATGGTCCAGAATGACAGCTTGGACCGGACTAGATGGTCCAGAATGACAGCTTAGACAGGACTAGATGGTCCAGAATGACAGCTTAGACCGGACTAGATGGTCCAGAATGACAGCTTAGACCGGACTAGATGGTCCAGAATGACAGCTTAGACCGGACTAGATGGTCCAGAATGACAGCTTAGACCGGACTAGATGGTCCAGAATGACAGCTTAGACCGGACTAGATGGTCCAGAATGACAGCTTAGACCGGACTAGATGGTCCAGAATGACAGCTTAGACAGGACTAGATGGTCCAGAATGACAGCTTAGACCGGACTAGATGGTCCAGAATGACAGCTTAGACCGGACTAGATGGTCCAGAATGACAGCTTGGACCGGACTAGATGGTCCAGAATGACAGCTTGGACCGGACTAGATGGTCCAGAATGACAGCTTGGACCGGACTAGATGGTCCAGAATGACAGCTTGGACCGGACTAGATGGTCCAGAATGACAGCTTGGACCGGACTAGATGGTCCAGAATGACAGCTTAGACCGGACTAGATGGTCCAGAATGACAGCTTAGACAGGACTAGATGGTCCAGAATGACAGCTTGGACCGGACTAGATGGTCCAGAATGACAGCTTAGACCGGACTAGATGGTCCAGAATGACAGCTTAGACCGGACTAGATGGTCCAGAATGACAGCTTGGACCGGACTAGATGGTCCAGAATGACAGCTTAGACCGGACTAGATGGTCCAGAATGACAGCTTGGACCGGACTAGATGGTCCAGAATGACAGCTTGGACCGGACTAGATGGTCCAGAATGACAGCTTGGACCGGACTAGATGGTCCAGAATGACAGCTTAGACCGGACTAGATGGTCCAGAATGACAGCTTAGACCGGACTAGATGGTCCAGAATGACAGCTTAGACAGGGACTAGATGGTCCAGAATGACAGCTTAGACCGGACTAGATGGTCCAGAATGACAGCTTGGACCGGACTAGATGGTCCAGAATGACAGCTTGGACCGGACTAGATGGTCCAGAATGACAGCTTAGACCGGACTAGATGGTCCAGAATGACAGCTTAGACAGGACTAGATGGTCCAGAATGACAGCTTAGACCGGACTAGATGGTCCAGAATGACAGCTTGGACCGGACTAGATGGTCCAGAATGACAGCTTGGACCGGACTAGATGGTCCAGAATGACAGCTTGGACCGGACTAGATGGTCCAGAATGACAGCTTAGACCGGACTAGATGGTCCAGAATGACAGCTTAGACCGGACTAGATGGTCCAGAATGACAGCTTAGACCGGACTAGATGGTCCAGAATGACAGCTTGGACCGGACTAGATGGTCCAGAATGACAGCTTGGACCGGACTAGATGGTCCAGAATGACAGCTTGGACCGGACTAGATGGTCCAGAATGACAGCTTAGACCGGACTAGATGGTCCAGAATGACAGCTTGGACCGGACTAGATGGTCCAGAATGACAGCTTGGACCGGACTAGATGGTCCAGAATGACAGCTTGGACCGGACTAGATGGTCCAGAATGACAGCTTGGACCGGACTAGATGGTCCAGAATGACAGCTTGGAGACCGGACTAGATGGTCCAGAATGACAGCTTAGGACCGGACTAGATGGTCCAGAATGACAGCTTAGACCGGACTAGATGGTCCAGAATGACAGCTTAGACCGGGGGGCTCTAGATGGTCCAGAATGACAGCTTGGACCGGACTAGATGGTCCAGAATGACAGCTTGGACCGGACTAGATGGTCCAGAATGACAGCTTAGACCGGACTAGATGGTCCAGAATGACAGCTTAGACCGGACTAGATGGTCCAGAATGACAGCTTAGACCGGACTAGATGGTCCAGAATGACAGCTTAGGACCGGACTAGATGGTCCAGAATGACAGCTTGGACCGGACTAGATGGTCCAGAATGACAGCTTGGACCGGACTAGATGGTCCAGAATGACAGCTTGGACCGGACTAGATGGTCCAGAATGACAGCTTGGACCGGACTAGATGGTCCAGAATGACAGCTTAGACCGGACTAGATGGTCCAGAATGACAGCTTAGACCGGACTAGATGGTCCAGAATGACAGCTTAGACCGGACTAGATGGTCCAGAATGACAGCTTGGACCGGACTAGATGGTCCAGAATGACAGCTTAGACCGGACTAGATGGTCCAGAATGACAGCTTGGACCGGACTAGATGGTCCAGAATGACAGCTTAGACCGGACTAGATGGTCCAGAATGACAGCTTGGACCGGACTAGATGGTCCAGAATGACAGCTTGGACCGGACTAGATGGTCCAGAATGACAGCTTGGACCGGACTAGATGGTCCAGAATGACAGCTTAGACCGGACTAGATGGTCCAGAATGACAGCTTGGACCGGACTAGATGGTCCAGAATGACAGCTTGGACCGGACTAGATGGTCCAGAATGACAGCTTGGACCGGACTAGATGGTCCAGAATGACAGCTTGGACCGGACTAGATGGTCCAGAATGACAGCTTAGACCGGACTAGATGGTCCAGAATGACAGCTTAGACCGGACTAGATGGTCCAGAATGACAGCTTGGCACCTGGACTAGATGGTCCAGAATGACAGCTTGGACCGGACTAGATGGTCCAGAATGACAGCTTAGACCGGACTAGATGGTCCAGAATGACAGCTTAGACCGGACTAGATGGTCCAGAATGACAGCTTAGACCGGACTAGATGGTCCAGAATGACAGCTTAGACCGGACTAGATGGTCCAGAATGACAGCTTAGACCGGACTAGATGGTCCAGAATGACAGCTTAGACCGGACTAGATGGTCCAGAATGACAGCTTGGACCGGACTAGATGGTCCAGAATGACAGCTTGGACCGGACTAGATGGTCCAGAATGACAGCTTAGACCGGACTAGATGGTCCAGAATGACAGCTTGGACCGGACTAGATGGTCCAGAATGACAGCTTGGACCGGACTAGATGGTCCAGAATGACAGCTTAGACCGGACTAGATGGTCCAGAATGACAGCTTAGACCGGACTAGATGGTCCAGAATGACAGCTTGGACCGGACTAGATGGTCCAGAATGACAGCTTGGACCGGACTAGATGGTCCAGAATGACAGCTTAGACAGGACTAGATGGTCCAGAATGACAGCTTAGACCGGACTAGATGGTCCAGAATGACAGCTTAGACCGGACTAGATGCTGAGGCGGTGAAATGAGTCATGAGCGAGGCATTAAACCGGCTCAGTGGGAATGAGCCGGAAATCAGAGCGTTTAGTTTCATAACGGCAACGTTTCAGAAAATAAAATCATGGAACAGTTAGCGACAGCAACAGTTAGCGACAGCAACAGTTAGCGACAGCAACAGTTAGCGACGACAACAGTTAGCGACGACAACAGTTAGCGACGACAACAGTTAGCGACGACAACAGTTAGCGACGACAACAGTTAGCGACGACAACAGTTAGCGACGACAACAGTTAGCGACGACAACAGTTAGCGACGACAACAGTTAGCGACAGCAACAGTTAGCGACAGCAACAGTTAGCGACAGCAACAGTTAGCGACAGCAACAGTTAGCGACAGCAACAGTTAGCGACGACAACAGTTAGCGACAGCAACAGTTAGCGACAGCAACAGTTAGCGACAACAACAGTTAGCGACGACAACAGTTAGCGACAACAACAGTTAGCGACAGCAACAGTTAGCGACAACAACAGTGAGCAACGACAACAGTTAGCGACGACAACAGTTAGCGACAACAACAGTTAGCGACAGCAACAGTTAGCGACAACAACAGTGAGCAACAGCAACAGTTAGCGACAGCAACAGTTAGCGACGACAACAGTGAGCGACAGCAACAGTTAGCGACAGCAACAGTTAGCGACAGCAACAGTTAGCGACAGCAACAGTTAGCGACAGCAACAGTTAGCGACGACAACAGTTAGCGACGACAACAGTTAGCGACAGCAACAGTTAGCGACGACAACAGTTAGCGACAGCAACAGTTAGCGACGACAACAGTTAGCGACAGCAACAGTTAGCGACGACAACAGTTAGCGACGACAACAGTGAGCGACAACAACAGTTAGCGACAACAACAGTTAGCGACAACAACAGTGAGCAACAACAACAGTTAGCGACGACAACAGTTAGCGACGACAACAGTTAGCGACAACAACAGTTAGCGACAGCAACAGTTAGCGACAACAACAGTGAGCAACAGCAACAGTTAGCGACAGCAACAGTTAGCGACGACAACAGTGAGCGACAACAACAGTTAGCGACGACAACAGTTAGCGACAGCAACAGTTAGCGACAACAACAGTTAGCAACAACAACAGTTAGCGACGACAACAGTTAGCGACAACAACAGTGAGCAACAACAACAGTTAGCGACGACAACAGTTAGCGACAGCAACAGTTAGCGACAACAACAGTTAGCGACAGCAACAGTTAGCGACAGCAACAGTTAGCGACAACAACAGTTAGCGACAGCAACAGTTAGCAACAACAACAGTGAGCGACGACAACAGTGAGCGACAACAACAGTGAGCAACAACAACAGTTAGCGACGACAACAGTTAGCGACAGCAACAGTTAGCGACAACAACAGTTAGCGACGACAACAGTTAGCGACGACAACAGTTAGCGACGACAACAGTTAGCGATGACAACAGTTAGCGACAACAACAGTTAGCGACAACAACAGTTAGCGACAACAACAGTTAGCGACAACAACAGTTAGCGACAACAACAGTTAGCGACGACAACAGTTAGCGACAACAACAGTTAGCGACACAACAGTTAGCGACGACAGTTAGCACAGTTAGCGACAGACAACAGTTAGCGACGACAACAGTTAGCGACGACAACAGTTAGCGACGACAACAGTTAGCGACACAACAGTTAGCGACGACAACAGTTAGCGACGACAACAGTTAGCGACAGCAACAGTTAGCGACAACAACAGTTAGCGACAACAACAGTTAGCGACAACAACAGTTAGCGACAACAGTAGCGACACATTACGACAACAGTTAGCGACGACAACAGTTAGCGACACAACAGTTAGCGACAACAACAGTTAGCGACACAACAGTTAGCGACACAACAGTTAGCGACAACAACAGTTAGCGACAACAACAGTTAGCGACAGCAACAGTTAGCGACGACAACAGTTAGCGACAGCAACAGTTAGCGACGACAACAGTGAGCGACAGCAACAGTTAGCGACGACAACAGTTAGCGACAGCAACAGTTAGCGACAACAACAGTTAGCGACAGCAACAGTGAGCGACGACAACAGTTAGCGACAACAGTTAGCGACGACAACAGTTAGCGACGACAACAGTTAGCGACGACAACAGTTAGCGACAACAACAGTTAGCGACAGCAACAGTTAGCGACAACAACAGTGAGCAACGACAACAGTTAGCGACGACAACAGTTAGCGACAGCAACAGTGAGCGACAACAACAGTTAGCGACAACAACAGTTAGCGACGACAACAGTTAGCGACAACAACAGTGAGCGACGACAACAGTTAGCGACGACAACAGTTAGCGACGACAACAGTTAGCGACAACAACAGTTAGCGACAACAACAGTTAGCGACAACAACAGTTAGCGACAACAACAGTTAGCGACAACAACAGTTAGCGACACAACAGTTAGCGACGACAACAGTTAGCGACGAACAGTTAGACAGTTAGCGACAGCAACAGTTAGCGACGACAACAGTTAGCGACAGCAACAGTTAGCGACGACAACAGTTAGCGACAGCAACAGTTAGCGACGACAACAGTTAGCGACAACAACAGTTAGCGACACAACAGTTAGCGACAACAACAGTTAGCGACAACAACAGTTAGCGACGACAACAGTTAGCGACAACAACAGTTAGCGACGACAACAGTTAGCGACGACAACAGTTAGCGACGACAACAGTTAGCGACACAACAGTGAGCGACAACAACAGTTAGCGACGACAACAGTTAGCAACGACAACAGTTAGCGACAACAACAGTGAGCGACAGCAACAGTTAGCGACAGCAACAGTTAGCGACGACAACAGTTAGCGACGACAACAGTTAGCGACACAACAGTTAGCGACGACAACAGTTAGCGACAGCAACAGTTAGCGACGACAACAGTTAGCGACAGCAACAGTTAGCGACGACAACAGTTAGCGACGACAACAGTGAGCGACGACAACAGTTAGCGACAACAACAGTTAGCGACACAACAGTTAGCGACACAACAGTTAGCGACGACAACAGTTAGCGACGACGACAACAGTTAGCGACACAACAGTTAGCGACACAACAGTTAGCGACACAACAGTTAGCGACGACAACAGTTAGCGACGACAACAGTTAGCGACGACAACAGTTAGCGACGACAACAGTTAGCGACGACAACAGTTAGCGACGACAACAGTTAGCGACGACAACAGTTAGCGACAACAACAGTTAGCGACAACAACAGTTAGCGACGACAACAGTTAGCGACGACAACAGTTAGCGACGACAACAGTTAGCGACGACAACAGTTAGCGACACAACAGTTAGCGACGACAACAGTTAGCGACAACAACAGTTAGCGACGACAACAGTTAGCGACGACAACAGTTAGCGACGACAACAGTTAGCGACGACAACAGTTAGCGACGACAACAGTTAGCGACAGCAACAGTTAGCGACAGCAACAGTTAGCGACAACAACAGTTAGCGACGACAACAGTTAGCGACGACAACAGTTAGCGACGACAACAGTTAGCGACGACAACAGTTAGCGACGACAGTTAGCGACGACAACAGTTAGCGACGACAACAGTTAGCGACGACAACAGTTAGCGACGACAACAGTTAGCGACGACAACAGTTAGCGACGACAACAGTTAGCGACGACAACAGTTAGCGACGACAACAGTTAGCGACGACAACAGTTAGCGACAGACAACAGTTAGCGACGACAACAGTTAGCGACGACAACAGTTAGCGACGACAACAGTTAGCGACGACAACAGTTAGCGACGACAACAGTTAGCGACACAACAGTTAGCGACGACAACAGTTAGCGACGACAACAGTTAGCGACACAACAGTTAGCGACACAACAGTTAGCGACAGCAACAGTTAGCGACAGCAACAGTTAGCGACACAACAGTTAGCGACAGCAACAGTTAGCGACACAACAGTTAGCGACAGCAACAGTTAGCGACAGCAACAGTTAGCGACAACAACAGTTAGCGACAGCAACAGTTAGCGACGACAACAGTTAGCGCACACAGTTAGCCGACAACAGTTAGCGACAGCAACAGTTAGCGACGACAACAGTTAGCGACGACAACAGTTAGCGACGACAACAGTTAGCGACAGCAACAGTTAGCGACGACAACAGTTAGCGACGACAACAGTTAGCGACGACAACAGTTAGCGACGACAACAGTTAGCGACAGCAACAGTTAGCGACGACAACAGTTAGCGACGACAACAGTTAGCGACGACAACAGTTAGCGACAACAACAGTGAGCGACGACAACAGTTAGCGACGACAACAGTTAGCGACGACAACAGTTAGCGACGACAACAGTTAGCGACAACAACAGTTAGCGACGACAACAGTTAGCGACGACAACAGTTAGCGACAACAACAGTTAGCGACGACAACAGTTAGCGACAGCAACAGTGAGCGACGACAACAGTTAGCGACAGCAACAGTGAGCGACGACAACAGTTAGCGACGACAACAGTTAGCGACAACAACAGTTAGCGACGACAACAGTTAGCGACAACAACAGTGAGCGACGACAACAGTTAGCGACGACAACAGTTAGCGACAGCAACAGTTAGCGACAACAACAGTTAGCGACGACAACAGTTAGCGACGACAACAGTTAGCGACGACAACAGTTAGCGACGACAACAGTTAGCGACGACAACAGTTAGCGACGACAACAGTTAGCGACGACAACAGTGAGCGACAGCAACAGTTAGCGACGACAACAGTTAGCGACGACAACAGTTAGCAACGACAACAGTTAGCGACGACAACAGTTAGCGACAGCAACAGTTAGCGACGACAACAGTTAGCAACGACAACAGTTAGCGACGACAACAGTTAGCAACAACAACAGTTAGCGACAACAACAGTTAGCGACGACAACAGTTAGCGACGACAACAGTTAGCAACGACAACAGTGAGCGACAGCAACAGTTAGCGACAGCAACAGTTAGCAACAACAACAGTTAGCGACGACAACAGTTAGCGACGACAACAGTTAGCGACGACAACAGTTAGCGACGACAACAGTTAGCGACACAACAGTTAGCGACGACAACAGTTAGCGACGACAACAGTTAGCGACGACAACAGTTAGCGACGACAACAGTTAGCGACGACAACAGTTAGCGACGACAACAGTTAGCGACGACAACAGTTAGCGACGACAACAGTTAGCGACGACAACAGTTAGCGACGACAACAGTTAGCGACGACAACAGTTAGCGACGACAACAGTTAGCGACGACAACAGTTAGCGACGACAACAGTTAGCGACACAACAGTTAGCGACGACAACAGTTAGCGACGACAACAGTTAGCGACGACAACAGTTAGCGACAGCAACAGTTAGCGACGACAACAGTTAGCGCGACAAACAGTTAGCGACGACAACAGTTAGCAACAACAACAGTTAGCGACAACAACAGTTAGCGACGACAACAGTTAGCGACGACAACAGTTAGCAACGACAACAGTGAGCGACAGCAACAGTTAGCGACAGCAACAGTTAGCGACGACAACAGTTAGCGACAACAACAGTTAGCAACGACAACAGTTAGCGACGACAACAGTTAGCGACGACAACAGTTAGCAACAACAACAGTTAGCGACGACAACAGTTAGCGACGACAACAGTTAGCGACGACAACAGTTAGCGACAACAACAGTTAGCAACGACAACAGTTAGCGACGACAACAGTTAGCGACGACAACAGTGAGCGACAGCAACAGTTAGCGACGACAACAGTTAGCGACGACAACAGTTAGCGACGACAACAGTGAGCGACAGCAACAGTTAGCGACGACAACAGTTAGCGACGACAACAGTTAGCGACGACAACAGTGAGCGACAGCAACAGTTAGCGACGACAACAGTTAGCGACGACAACAGTTAGCGACAGCAACAGTGAGCGACAACAACAGTTAGCGACGACAACAGTTAGCGACAGCAACAGTTAGCGACGACAACAGTTAGCGACGACAACAGTTAGCGACAACAACAGTGAGCGACAACAACAGTTAGCGACAACAACAGTGAGCGACAGCAACAGTTAGCGACGACAACAGTTAGCAACGACAACAGTTAGCGACGACAACAGTTAGCAACAACAACAGTTAGCGACAACAACAGTTAGCGACAACAACAGTGAGCGACAGCAACAGTTAGCGACGACAACAGTTAGCAACGACAACAGTTAGCGACGACAACAGTGAGCGACAACAACAGTTAGCGACAACAACAGTGAGCGACAGCAACAGTTAGCGACGACAACAGTGAGCGACGACAACAGTTAGCGACAACAACAGTTAGCAACAACAACAGTTAGCGACGACAACAGTTAGCGACGACAACAGTTAGCAACAACAACAGTGAGCAACAACAACAGTTAGCGACGACAACAGTTAGCGACGACAACAGTTAGCGACAACAACAGTGAGCGACAACAACAGTTAGCAACGACAACAGTTAGCAACAACAACAGTTAGCGACGACAACAGTGAGCGACAGCAACAGTTAGCGACGACAACAGTTAGCGACGACAACAGTTAGCGACGACAACAGTTAGCGACGACAACAGTGAGCGACAGCAACAGTTAGCGACGACAACAGTTAGCGACAGCAACAGTGAGCGACAACAACAGTTAGCGACGACAACAGTTAGCGACGACAACAGTTAGCGACGACAACAGTTAGCGACAGCAACAGTTAGCGACGACAACAGTTAGCGACGACAACAGTTAGCGACGACAACAGTTAGCGACAGCAACAGTGAGCGACGACAACAGTTAGCGACGACAACAGTTAGCGACGACAACAGTTAGCAACGACAACAGTTAGCGACAACAACAGTTAGCGACAGCAACAGTTAGCGACAGCAACAGTTAGCGACGACAACAGTGAGCGACAACAACAGTTAGCGACGACAACAGTTAGCAACGACAACAGTTAGCAACGACAACAGTTAGCGACGACAACAGTTAGCAACGACAACAGTTAGCAACGACAACAGTTAGCCCCCGCTAAACATCAAGGCTGTACTCTCACTGACCAGGAGAAGCAGTGAGGACCAGGAGGAGCAGTGAGGACCAGGAGGAGCAGTGGGATCAGTGAGGACCAGGAGGATCAGTGAGGACCAGGAGAAGCAGTGAGGACCAGGAGGAGCAGTGAGGACCAGGAGGAGCAGTGAGGACCAGGAGGAGCAGTGAGGACCAGGAGGAGCAGTGAGGACCAGGAGGAGCAGTGAGGACCAGGAGGAGCAGTGAGGACCAGGAGGAGCAGTGGGATCAGTGAGGACCAGGAGGATCAGTGAGGACCAGGAGAAGCAGTGAGGACCAGGAGGAGCAGTGAAGACCAGTGGGATCAGTGAGGACCAGGAGGAGCAGTGAAGACCAGTGGGATCAGTGAGGACCAGGAGGAGCAGGAGGACCAGTGAGGACCAGGAGGAGCAGTGAAGACCAGGAGGAGCAGTGAAGACCAGTGGGATCAGTGAGGACCAGGAGGAGCAGTGAAGACCAGTGGGATCAGTGAGGACCAGGAGGAGCAGGATGGATCAGTGAGGACCAGGAGGAGCAGCGAGGACCAGGAGGATCAGTGAGGAGCAGAGGAGCAGTGGGACCAGGAGGAGCAGTGGGATCAGTGAGGACCAGGAGGAGCAGTGAGGACCAGGAGGATCAGTGAGGACCAGGAGATCAGTGAGGACCAGGAGGAGCAGTGAAACCAGAGACCAGGAGGAGCAGTGAGGACCAGAGGATCCAGGAGGAGCAGTGAGGAGCAGTGAGGAGCAGTGAGGAGCAGTGAGGACCAGGAGGAGCAGTGAGGACCAGGAGGAGCAGTGAGGACCAGGAGGAGCAGTGAGGACCAGGAGGAGCAGTGAGGACCAGGAGGAGCAGTGAGGACCAGGAGGAGCAGTGAAGACCAGAGTGAGGAGCAGTGAGGACCAGGAGGAGAGTGAGGAGGACCAGGAGGAGCAGTGAGGACCAGGAGGGAGCAGTGAGGACCAGGAGGAGCAGTGAGGACCAGTGAGGAGCAGTGAGGGACCAGTGAGGACCAGGAGGAGCAGTGAGGAGCAGTGGGACAGGAGGGACCAGGGAGGAGCAGTGAGGACAGGAGGAGCCCAGTGGAGGAGCAGTGAGGAGCAGGAGGAGCAGGAGCAGGAGGAGCAGTGAGGGAGACCAGAGGAGAGTGAGACCAGAGGACCAGAGAGGAGCAGTGAGGACCAGAGGAGCAGTGAGAGACCCAGAGAGAAGGAGCCAGAGGAGAGAGCAGGAGAGCAGGAGGAGCAGGAGGACAGTGAGGACAGGAGGAGCAGTGAGGACCAGGAGGAGCAGTGAGGACCAGGAGGAGCAGTGAGGACCAGGAGGAGCAGTGAGACAGAGACAGAGAGCAGAGAGACCAGAGAGACAGGAGGACCAGAGAGAGACCAGAGAGAGACCAGAGAGGACCAGAGAGAGACAGAGAGGGACCAGAGAGAGACCAGGAGAGACCTAGAGAGACCAGAGAGGGACCAGAGAGAGACCAGAGAGTACCAGAGATGAGACCAGAGAGAGACCAGAGAGGACAAAAGAGCAGTGAGGACCAGAGAGAGACCAGAGGAGAGACCAGAGAGACTAGAGAGGAGACCAGAGACAGAGAGAGACCAGAGAGAGACCAGAGAGAGACCAGAGAGAGACACAGAGAGAGACCAGAGAGGACCAGAGAGAGACCAGAGAGAGACCAGAGAGAGAGACCAGAAGAGAGACCAGAGAGAGAGCGACCAGAGAGAGACCAGAGAGAGCACCAAGAGAGAACGACAAGAGAGAGACCAGAGAGAGACAGAGAGAGAACCCAGAGAGAGAAGAACCAGAGAGAGACCAAGAGAGACCAGAGAGAGACCAGAGAGAGAGACCAGAGAGAGACCAGAGAAGAGAGACCAGAGAGAGAGGAGACCAGAGAGAGACCAGAGAGAGACCAGAGAGAGAGACCAGAGAGAGACCAGAGAGAGACCAGAGAGAGACTGAGCAGAGAGACCCCAGATCCGGAGAGACCAGAGAGAGACCAGAGAGAGACCAGAGACCAGAGAGAGCACTCAGAGAGAGACCAGAGAGAGACCAGAGAGAGACCACAGAGAGACCAGAGAGAGAGACCAGAGAGAGAGACCACAGAGAGAGAGGACCAGAGAGCGAGACCAGAGAGAGTCCAGAGAGAGACCAGAGAGAGAGACCAGAGAGAGAGACCAGAGAGAGACCAGAGAGAGACCAGAGATGAGACCAGAAGAGAGAGACCAGAGAGAGAGACCAGAGAGAGAGAGAACAGAGAGAGACCAGAGAGAGGACCAGAGAGAGACCAGAAGAGAGACCAGAGAGAGAGACCAGAGAGAGACCAGAGAGAGAGACCAGAGAGAGACCAGAGAGAGACCAGAGAGAGACCAGAGAGAGACCAGAGAGAGAGACCAGAGAGAGAGCACCAGAGAGAGACCAGAGAGAGAGACCAGAGAGAGAGACCAGAGAGAGAGACCAGAGAGAGGGACCAGAGAGAGACCAGAGAGGACCAGAGAGAGACCAAGAGAGACCAGAGAGAGGACCAGAGAGAGACCAGAGAGAGACCAGAGAGAGACCAGAGAGAGAGACCAGAGAGAGACCAGAGAGAGACCAGAGAGAGAACCAGAGAGAGACCAGAGAGAGCAGACCAGAGAGAGAGACCTGAGAGAGTGAGACCAGAGAGAGACCAGAGAGAGGGACCAGAGAGAGAGACCAGAGAGAGACCAGAGAGAGACAGAGAGAGACCAGAGACCAGAGAGAGAGACCAGAGAGAGACCAGAGAGAGACCAGAGAGAGGAGGACCAGAGAGAGAGACCAGAGAGAGGACCAGAGAGAGGGACCAGAGGAGAGAAGACCAGAGAGAGACCAGAGAGAGAGACCAGAGAGAGAGACCAGAGAGAGAGACAGAGAGAGACCAGAGAGAGAGACCAGAGAGAGACCAGAGAGAGAGACCAGAGTGAGACCAGAGAGAGACCAGAGAGAGACCAGAGTGAGACCAGAGAGAGAGAACCAGAGAGAGACCAGAGAGAGAGACCAGAGAGAGACCAGAGAGTAGTTTCAGAGAGCAGACGATCATAAGAAGGATCAGAGAGAGTGCAGACTGTGCTGATAAAATAAATGATGTAAAGTCCTGGGGCAGCTCTCAGCCTTCTCAGAATATATGACATTCTTGCGATACCAATGCATCCAAGTTACAGATATTTCAACCTTTACAACATTCCATGAAATCCAAGCATTTTTATAGAGGAACCTGTGTTTATGCAGTAAGTCATGTCCAACAGACCCCGAAAAGTCTCCCTAGTCTTTCCCATAATGACTTTCACACATCCACCGCCCTAATCTGGCTTCCCCGCACCATCCGTCCCCGGGGCCTGGGGGACCTGACTTGGCAAAAACAGCCTCCCGCAGCAACCAGATGCAATCCGGAGGAAGTCGGGAAGCTACAAGGTAAATAATTCCTAAAATGATGTGAAATGGAAGCAGAGAGAGGGGCTCAGTAATAACGAAGCACGTGGGAGTGGGAGGGGCTAATGTACTTCCAACACACACAGATATACACACACACACACAGAGATTCACAGAGAGAGAACACACACAGACCGAGACACACAGAGACACACATAGAGACCAGAGCCCAGAGAGAGACACCAGAGAGAGAGACCAGAGAGAGAGACCAGAGAGAGGGACCAGAGAGAGACAGAGAGAGGGACCAGAGAGAGAGACCAGAGAGAGGGACCCAGAGAGAGGGACCAGAGAGAGGGACCCCAGAGAGAGACACCAGAGAGAGACACCAGAGAGGAGAGACCAGAGAGAGAGACCAGAGAGAGTGAGACCAGAGAGAGAGGACCAGAGAGAGAGGAACCAGAGAGAGAGACCCAGACGAGAGAGACCAGAGAGAGGGACCAGAGAGAGGGAAACAGAGAGAGAGACCAGAGAGAGAGACCAGAGAGAGGGACCAGAGTGAGACCACGAGAGATGAGACCAGATGACAGAGACCAGAGAGAGAGAGACCAGAGACAGAGACCAGTAGCAGGAGACCAGACGAGAGGGACCAGAGAGAGAGACCGAGTACTGAGGACGAGACCAGAGAGAGAGACCAGAGAGAGGGACCAGAGAGAGACCAGAGAGAGGGACCAGAGAGAGAGACCAGAGAGAGGGACCAGAGAGAGGGACCAGAGATAGAGACCAGAGAGAGAGACCAGAGAGAGAGACCAGAGAGAGAGACCAGAGAGAGAGACCAGAGAGAGGGACCAGAGAGAGGGACCAGAGAGAGAGACCAGAGAGAGAGACCAGAGAGAGGGACCAGAGAGAGAGACCAGAGAGAGACCAGAGAGAGAGACCAGAGAGAGAGACCAGAGAGAGGGACCAGAGAGAGAGACCAGAGAGAGAGACCAGAGAGAGACCAGAGAGAGACCAGAGAGAGACCAGAGAGAGACCAGAGAGAGACCAGAGAGAGAGACCAGAGAGAGAGACCAGAGAGAGACCAGAGAGGGACCAAGTATTGATTACTTCAGTAAGATATCTATGTAGTTTCAAGAGTGTTTGGCGATCATAAGAAGGATCAGAGAGAGTGCAGACTGTGCTGATAAAATAAATGAGGTAAAGTCCTGGGGCAGCTCTCAGCCTTCTCAGAATATATGACATTCTTGCGATACCAATGCATCCAAGTTACAGATATTTTCAACCTTTTACAACATTCCATGAAATCCAAGCATTTTTATAGAGGAACCTGTGTTTATGCAGTAAGTCATGTCCAACAGACCCCGAAAAGTCTCCCTAGTCTTTCCCATAATGACTTTCACACATCCACCGCCCTAATCTGGGCTTCCCCGCACCATCCGTCCCCGGGGCTGGGCGACCTGACTTGGCAAAAACAGCCTCCCGCAGCAACCAGATGCAATCAGGAGGAAGTCGGAAGCTACAAGGTAAATAATTCCTAAAATGATGTGGAAATGGAAGCAGAGAGAGGGGCTCAGTAATAACGAAGCAACGTGGGAGTGGGAGGGGCTAATGTACTTCCAACACACACAGATATACACACACACACACACAGATATACACACACACACACACAGAGATATACACACACACACACACAGATATACACACACACACACACACAGATATACACACACACATATACACACACACAGATATACACACACACAGATATACACACACACACATATACACACACACACACAGATATACACACACACAGACACAGATATACAGACACAGATATACACACACACAGATATACACACACACACACACACACACAGATATACACACACACAGATATACACACACACATACACACACACACACAGATATACACACACACACACACACACACACAGATATACACACACACACACACACAGATATACACACACACACAGATAGGTTTTGGTTTTAAATGTCATCTTTGTGTGCATCATCAGCTGTGACTCTTTAGGAATGATTCAAATCAAGTGGAAACAGGAATCTGCTTTCGCCGCAGAGGCTAAAAGTAAAGAAGACAATGGGAAAGTTCAATGGTTCTTTAACTCATTGACTGCCAGCTGTTTATTTAAGATTTCACTGACTTTAAAGACCCACAGAATATTATGTGCTGTGACTGTGTGAAAAATGAAACCAGATTCTGAAAGACTGGACTGTCTACTTTCCACAACAAAAATAAGTTTGTTTCTAGATAGTTTTATTGTTCCGTAATCTCCAGTAGAATAGAGGGAAGTTTGACAGACATCTCCAGTCTCAGACAAATACGTCGCTGGCAGTTAATGAGAACACATACAGCACAGACCAAAGGTTTGGACACTGTCTCGCTCAAAGGGTTTATTATTTTCATGATTATGAAAACTGTAGATTGACACTGAGGGCATCAAACCTATGATGAACTCATGTGAATGATGTTCGTAGTAAAAAAGTATGAACCAAGTGTAAATATGTGTTATATTCTGGTTCTTCAAAGTAGAACCTTTTGCTCTGATACTGCTTCACTCTTGGCATTCTCTGGATGAGCTGCAACAGGACCTGAAATGGTCTCCAACAGTCTGGAAGGAGTTCCCATGATGCTTAGCACTTGTTGGCCCCTTCACTCTGTGGTCCAGCCCCAAAACCATCTGGACTGGGTTCAGGTCCAAAACCATCTGGACTGGGTTCAGGTCCGGTCTCTCTCCTTATTGGTCAAACAGCCCTGACACAGCCTGGTGCGGGTCTACAGCAATAGTCATGAAAAGAAAGTCTGTACTGTACAAATATCTTTACCTTTATCACTTCATTTCAACTTTATTACAGACTCTAGTCCAATTTAAAACATAGACAAGACAAAAAAAACCAAACAGTTGTGACTTTAAAAGCCATCCCAGTGTCTACAAACACATGTACACACAAACATACAACTTAATGTGTCTGATTTAAAGATGAACTATAACCTTGACTACGGTCTTTAAAGATTTCTTCAACTACATTTTGATTGAGCACATGGAGAAAGCAAAACCACATATTCCTAGATTACAGAGGGTGAAAAATAAAAAATATATATATAGAAGACCAAAACTGTGTCAATCCACCGACCAGAACGGGCCTTCTGTGGTCGGTGGCGTCGTGCAGCCGTGGTTTGCTAAGACCAGAGATTACTCAGAGACGCCACAGACCACAGGTCCCAGGTCTCTCCAAGAGCGGTTTCACTTTCACAAAACAAGGTCAAAGACAAGAATCCAGAGAGAGGGATTATAAACATGGTTACACACGTAGCTAACGGTAACACAAAGTGAAAGTGGACAAACCGATAATAAAATCAACCATATTGAAATATTTTATTGGACATTTTCTGTGGATATTTCGCCGTTTCACAAAACAACAGCAGCGCCTCATGTTGTACAGCTCCACGTTGTGTGTGTGTCCGAACTAAGCACCTTCTGATTAGTTTAGCTCGGTTCATTTTGGTCATAATTGGTCCCAAGTCTGCCGTTAAGTTAGTTCCAGTCTCTGTATCGTGGGAGTAAAATTCTTCTCAGGTTTTGTTGAATGAACAAGAATCAGACATTTAAATTAAGTTAAGGAACAGACGTTAGTACTGTCGCTTCTTAGCTAGAAGGTCCTGGGTTCGATTCCCCCGAACATAGAGGGCCTTTCTGTGACTGGGTTTGCATGTTCTGCCTGTGTAAGTTTCTTCCAGGTTTCCCCCATAACTAAAAACCTAGCCCCTCTTTGGTCCTCTGTCTGGGACCAGGACAACTCTGAAAAAGAGATTCTGAGACCTCTGTGGGACTTTCCAGTTCCATTAATACACATTTTGACACCAATAATTTCACTTCTGCTGCAAATTCATATTCATCCATCCATCCATCCATTTTCTACCCTTTAATCCATTTCTGGGTCAGGGGGGTGGCAGTCAGAGATGCCACCCAAGTCTCATAGCACCAGCCCCTCACTGACCCTCTGCAGGTGGTGAGTCCACAGGAGGCTGCTCTCTGAGTGTGAGCATAGCCTTGATCTTTCAGTGGGGGCTTTGGGCAAAGTGGGGTTAAGTGTCTTGCCCAAGGACACAACGACAGCAGTCATCAGTGGGAGTCGGTGGAGAAGGTGTTAAGGTGGGAATTGAACCCACGACCTTCAGGCCTTAAGGCCAATGCTCTACCAACTGAGCTACTGTCGCCCTGCAAATTCATATTGATGCCTTAAATACAGGTCCTTGGCCTTCCTTGACGACCAAGTATCTCTGAAAAACACATGAGTCCATCCTTGACAATGACCTAACAAGAGCTGGACACAGAGTAAGTAATCCTTATTTAAACAGCGCCTTCACAGACCGAGGACGTGCAAACCCCACTCAGAGGCCCCGTTCCAACCGGGATTCAAACCCAGGACCTTGAGCAAACCATGACAGAGGTCCCCAGAGACAGGCCCAACACGAGCACGCACACACACACACACACACACACACACACACACACACAGTAGTATTTATGAGCTGCTAAATCAGATTCATACGGTGCTGGAGCCGTGCCAGGTGACTTGCTGATGTTTCCGATCTCTTTCCCTCATAAATCTGAAATAGCCTGATTTGATGTGGGTTTGATAAACTTTTCCACTGCTGTTACAGTCACAGACGGAGGAGATCCTGCTCCAGAGATCAGGATCAGTTCAGTCGGAGAGAAAAGACTGAAGCGAGACAAGAAACTCACGGTTTGGGTTTTTAAATCTACTTTTTATAACACATGAGTTTTTAAACAAGGTCACGACACATACACACACACATCTATACACACAGGCAGACACATACACATAGACAGACATAGAAAGACACACACACATATACACACAGACACACACATCTATACACACAGGCAGACACATAGGCAGACATAGAAAGACACACACATATACACACAGACAGACACACACACACACACACAAACACAGATAGACACACACAGACACTTAAATAGACACAGAAACATATACACAGACACACACATTACTCTTATTATTAATATCATGATCATTTTAAGTATCGTTATTATCATTAATATCATTAATATAATTAATATTGTCATTATTATCATTATTATTGTCATTATTATTATTAAAAATCATGACTTCCTTCAGTTAGTTTGACCGAAGCCTGAGTCGTAAACACAGACAGAGCTGATGCCAAAGCTATAAACGCCGCACGACATCATTCAGTTGGAAATCCACAACTGGGGTCATGTGACCACGCTGAAAATAGAACAGTCGAGTCTCTGCGGCGCTTTACTGTAACGTCTTCACATGTTTACACAAAAACACACACACTGCAGATCTTAACACGACTACAAAGTTATACAGTCTGTGTTTGGGACGAGCCCGGGGCGTAAGAATAACCAAGAGTACGGACATTTATGAACTTATTAAAGGAGCTGTACCTGTTTTTTAATCGGTTTGAATGCTTAGCCCCGCCCCCAACTCTCTCACAGGCTTCTCATTCACAGGGACAGATCACAGGGACAGATCACAGGGACAGATCACAGGGACAGATCACAGGTACAGCTCTCAGGTACAGCTCCCTGGGATAGGTATTCTCAGGCTCTATCTTTAGCCTGTGGAAATATGTCAGCCCTGTGGGGTCCTGGGTAATGAGCTGTCACTCTGAGGAGACGCAGGCGTTACATAAGAGTTTGGTGACGGAAAAGAGAGCGCTATCTGGGAGAGAGGATATATAATATATATATATATATATTATATATATATTATACATACTTTATTGATCCCCGTAGGAGAAAGTGTCCAGCAGCTTTTATTTTCATATTCATGCTGCTTCCCCAAATGTGAGACAAATCCAGGTCAACCCTCTCAGGGCCAATCACATTGAAAGAAAAAATCTAATATTTTGGGAACATTATCATATGGTTAGTAATATGAATTTCAGATTATTATTTTTTTGACCTTCACATGCAATGCATTCTGGGATGTTGCAGATTTGCACTTGATACAGACTTGAAATTGATGCCTATAAAATCTGAAAACCAAGGATCCTGACATTTTGGAGGCGAGACAGCTGCTCTGGTGAGCTCAGTCCAGCACAGGTACTTCTGAGCACAGGTACTTCTGAGGAACAAAGGGTCAAAATATGGATGTGCAGGAGTTAGGAAAGAAATGTTGCAAATCTGCAACGTCTCGAGAGTGAGAGTGAGAGTGAGAGAGTGAGAGAGAGAGAGAGAGAGTGAGAGTGAGAGTGAGAGAGTGAGAGAGTGAGAGTGAGAGAGTGAGAGAGTGAGAGAGTGAGAGAGTGAGAGAGTGAGAGAGTGAGAGAGTGAGAGAGTGAGAGAGAGAGTGAGAGTGAGAGTGAGAGCGTGAGAGAGTGAGAGAGTGAGAGAGTGAGAGTGAGAGAGTGAGAGTGAGAGTGAGAGTGAGAGCGTGAGAGAGAGAGAGTGAGAGTGAGAGTGAGAGTGAGAGAGAGAGTGAGAGTGAGAGAGTGAGAGAGTGAGAGAGTGAGTGAGTTAAAACAGCTGTGTTTATTTGTGCAAAACACTGAAGGGTCTTTTTAATGACTGATTATTCATGTTTTGAAAGCCTTGTTTTGTTACACACTGAGTTGTATGTTCTGTGCGATACAAATAAACTTGTCTTTCCTTTTTCTTTACAATGATTTTGAGGTTAAAGAAAGTTTCATAAAACTCTAGGAAGAAAATGTAAACTTTGGGCCCAACATTTTCTCTTTAATACATTGTTTAACAATATTTCAAGAAAAGAGAAAACACTTCACAGTCAAACTCTTGTTGTGTCCTTGGGCAAGACACTTAACCCCGCTTTGTCTGAAGCCCCTGCTTCCCCCCTGAAACACCCAGGCCATGTCTTTGATGACTGAGAGCCAATCAGAGGGACTGGTCTCAGGGAGCTCCGCCTCCTGAGTCTGACCCAGAAATGGACTAAAAAAGAAGAATGCCCTGACCATGTGGGGACTCCCACATGGTCTTTGCTGCCTCTTATGGTACGACACATTTACATTAAATACGGAGCTTTCATTGATATTATTCCTTGTTCTCAGAGAAACCCACAGGAGTACGTTCAAGTCAATTCAAAGATTTAGATCTACTTTTTGGGTCAAAAACAAAGCAGATTTTATAAAAGTATAATTATCGAGACAGACTTTTGAGTTCTTCTGTGGCACCAAAGACTTTGACCCAGATCAGTCCAAATATGACCTTGGACGGCTCGCTTCATCACAGACTGGTCCAGAACAATAATAGACAAGACACAACACGCTGGAAACACAAAACATAAAACTAGAACAGTTTCCAAATCTCTTTAGAAGAGGCAACATTCTAAAGATTATTATTATTATTATTATAGTAGTTTTTATTAACCATACAGCATTCTACACACATGGGAATAAACAGACAAAAAGAAGAAACTATGAAATTGTCTTGTGTTATGGTTCCAGAACTCTCTCCCTGTCGCTCCTTCGCACCTGCTCCAGCCATGGACCGAAACAGATAAACTTTATAATAATCTCAGGCTTCACCTCAAAAGGAAAATTTGTTTTAGGAACGAGCTGTGGCCACAAACAAAAGTCTAGACGCCTCCCCCCACGAGCTTCGGGAGCAAAAGGGGAAATATACTTCTTTTCACAAGCTTTTCTTCTGCGACTGCTGCCATTAAATCTGGATCTCCGGGGACTGAAGGGCATTTCCACAATCTGCGGATGGGAACGGACGGTCACATTCAGCTTTGGGAAAACTCTTTTTAAATCTGCAGTATTTTCCACCAACAGCAGCCGCCCCCGAGGACTCTCCGTGGTCCGACACACACTTATAGGGCAAAAGATTAACTATTGAAAAATGTTCTTAAAATAAATTTATTCCCATCAATGCTCAAAAATAACCTTGACAGATGCAAGTCCTAAAAGCTAAATGCTAAATGCTAACTAGCTCCTGCTTCGGCCTTAAGAACTATGGCTTTTTAAAATCGTCCATCGGGAAGTCAATGAATGAATGAATGAATGAATTCTGTATTTAGAGCCACGGTAAACAAGAGCAGACAAAATATAGAAAAAGAAACAATTCATGATTAATTACAAATATTCAGTAGTTTGGTTTTATTAACTCACTGACTGCTGCTGTTTTTGAGCAGACCAACTTTGTAGATAAACTTGTTTGAATTTGCTTGAGCCGTTGAATGTATCAATAGCAGATGAAGAAAAATATTATGCCAGTGTAGTGAGTATTCTGTAGTCTGCCAAATCTGTGACATGTAGTGAATTAATCTTAAATAAAAGGGTTAAAGTCCTAATTTGTCGTTTACATTATGTACACAGTGATCCTGGTCCTCGGTCCCGGTCTCGGCCTCGGTCTCGGTCTCATGAACCACAGAACAAACAGCTGAGGTTTGATTCCATCTCTGAGTAAACACCAGCGTGAATACGTTTGTTTGATGGTGGTCAGGAGTTATTGTAGAGAACATTTGGAGGAGCTGAGGAGGTGGAGAATGAGGTTGTGTCCTTGGGCAAGACGTCCACAGCAGCAGAGTGTGAGGGAGTGATGTCAGAGGCTACAGCGCCGTCTCCATCGGACTCATTACAACCACGTAAGGGTCCGGGTCTTCAGTCAGTAACGCACTAGTTAAACAAATGCATATCTTTTTATAGGTATTGTGACTCACTGTTCTTCGGTATCGACGAGAATAGATTCACTACAACGGTGTCAACGGAATAACAACACAGCTTTGAGGAGGCAAATGTCATAAACTAAACTTATTACTACATTTTCAGAGCTAGAAAAACAGAAACATGCAGAACACAGCAAACGCAAAAGAACGATACAGCACATAACCTTCCATAACAGACACAAAAACAACATGCTGCTAAATTATATAGAAAATAAATATGTTTATAATCCCAGAGGTGTTCCCAGCACTAACCAGGCCCTGTCCTGCTTAGCTTAGAGGTCTGACTGGACCTGGCTTTCACCTGCTAGTGCCATCCTAACTTCTCCTATAGAATGTTATCCCTCTGCTTTAAAAAGGTTAAAAAACACATGACAGTTTTTTACAGTGATGTTGTTACGGTAACGATCGTAAAAAGTACTTTTTAATAATTAATACTAAACGACTACAATAAATACAACTCTGTAAATCCACAGACACAATCCACATACAAATGCAAAAGATGAACTATTGAAAAATGTTCTTTAAAATAAACTTATTCCAATCAACATTTAAAAATAACCTTGACAGATAAGAGTCCTACATGCTAAATGCTAAATGCTAATTAGCTCCTGCTTCAGCCTTAAAAACTATGGCTTTTTAAAATCGTTCATTGGGAAGTTATTGACTGAATGAATGAATACTTTATTTTGAGCCACGGCAAACAAGAACAACGACAAAACAAATTAGAAAAAAGAAACAAAACATGCTAATTAACAAATATTCAGTATGATTGGTTTTATTAACTCACTGACTGCTGCCGTTTTTCATGATTTCACTGATTCTGAAGACCCACGGAATATTATTTCCTCAGACTACGTGAAATATGAAACCAGATTCTGAAAGACTGGATTGTCTACTTTCATCCGCAAAAATAAGTTTGTTTCTAGCCATTTCTATTGTCCTGTAATCCCCAGTCAAAAAGAGGGTCTCAGGCAAATTCGTCAAAAGCAATCAATGACATCAAGACTTTTAAACTCCCATCCCCTGTTTATTATCATGAATTAGCTTTTGTGGTTGCGTTAGCTTTGTAGCAAGTCAAATCTCTAACAAAATAAACTACACATTTACAGATATTTCAGCCTTTTTTAAACTATTCAGATGATCCTAAAGCAATGACACGGTGGACCTCATCAGTCTCTGCTCAGTCTAAAAGTAGAGGCGTAAAAAGAGCACATCCATTCAGTCCATAAATACTTCATAATGAGCAGAACACCCACTCGGAGACGGACAACGCTTCTTTTGGCTCGGTCTGTTGGACGTCTGAGAGCAGAGGGTTATTTATAGATTTTACTCATGTTTGGAGCGAGAGAAACAAGGAGCGCATTATCCACAGCTCCAGCGAACGCAAACTGTTTCCACAACAAAGACATGTGTTTTATTTATGTTTTCAGCCTTTTCAGAGCAGCAAAGGTTTGTACAAGGGAAGTTCATTGATAACATGTGGACATTTGTCTATGGACCAATGAGTCAGTAAGACATATTTATTTATATAGCGCCTTTCACAGACCAGAGCAAAGCAATTTAAAAAAAGAAAAACATGTATTTATTTAAAATATAAAAAACTCACAAAAGTCTGTAGCAGTTAGACATGGTCATTATCTATAGTGTCTGAGAGTTTAGTGCGTGTACACGGCTTCAGTAAAAGCTATTGTTCGTTTACAGCTGGTCTGGACATTTGTTGACGCTCCCTAAGCTTTTCTCGACGCCTGCAGCAATGAATTTTTCTGCCTTAAAGCACATTGGATTTGAACAATCAGAGTAGATGTGATCATTTTGGCACAATTACTTTTGTTTAACAAAGTAGCTTTCATGAGCTATTGACCACAGAAGTCCTAATCTGACGCTTACTTTACCAAACCGTGATGACGGGTTAACCTCAAGTCCCACCAGGGCCCAACAGAGTACCCAACATGGAGGGACTCCGCTGGGCCCCATGCAGTTTGATGACATAATGACCTATCGCAATACGCCGGTTTAACAAAAATCTGTCAATGGCCAAAGGTTTATTGCATACCGTTTATACTGTTTATACTGTTTATACTGTTTATACCGTTTATACTGTTTATACCGTTTATCTGGCCCAGCCCTATCTGAGACCGAGGGAACACTGCTCAGTGGGACCTGCAGTCACTTGTCCAGACACACCCTCGGCACAAAGCACACGGCACTTTAAACAAACAGGTGTTTTATAAACTCTGCTGCGTTTGTCTTCAGCGTGACTCACTCTGGGCCTTCACTTTTCTAAAGCCTCGGTACGAAGACTTTAATGTTCTCAAGACGCTCAGAAACCAGGAATCACAGAAGTCTGATCCTCTGATGGTGTTTGGGAACGATCTACAAGACTTTTTACTCAGAGGGACACTTTAGTTATACATATGAACCTGCTGGGACTCTGAGGAGCACAGGGACTGGACTCCTGCTGGGACTCTGAGGAGCACAGGGACTGGACTCCTGCTGGGACTCTGAGGAGCACAGGGACTGGCCTCCTGCTGGGACTCTGAGGAGCACAGGGACTGGCCTCCTGCTGGGACTCTGAGGAGCACAGGGACTGGCCTCCTGCTGGGACTCTGAGGAGCACAGGGACTGGTCTCCTGCTGGGACTCTGAGGAGCACAGGGACTGGCCTCCTGCTGGTCCCAGAGTCAGGACTAAAAACAGTCTTCCTGAAAATGTGAGACAGGCTTCTACTACATTCAAATCCAGGTTAAAAACAGTTAGCTGTGCATAAAACTGAAGGACTGAGTCTTCACTCTCGTTAATGTACTGTGATTATTTATGATTTTAAAGCCTTGTGCGACTGTTTCTATCTGCTTTTGTGGATTCCAAAAGGCACAGCATGACTATATTGGTGGGGCTGAAGTTGGCTGGATGACAGTGTGAAAGTACCTCAACAGTAACTTTGTGTTAGCGGGAGAGGGCCTCATAAATGACAGAAAGGGCCGCTTCTGGCTCGCGGGCCTTAGTTTGGACACGTCTAAAGTGTGGAAAAAATGCGTAATTTTAAGAGAAATAGTGCGTACACATGTCGTCGTGTCGTATCATCCTCTTATGCAGCCGGAGCACCAGGAGGAAACCTTTGCAGACGTGGAGAGAACGTCGCTCCCGTTCTGTAGCGAGTGACTTCATAGATAATCATAGAATCAGCCAAAAGACCAAGTAACAATCTCTGTAGTTATTTAGACGTGAGACTGGATCTAGATTTGGCTCCAGAAAAGCTGACGTGAATATTCAAGACAAAAGTGTTTTAATCCGTCAGATCACAACAAAAAAGTGACATTTACACTGCAGTTCCAACCTAGTTTTGGTATTTTAATATTACTTCATAGTTGGGTCCTCAAACAACAAGTGCATGGATTCAAGTGTGTGCGTGTGTGTGTGCGTGTGCGCGTGCGCGTGTGTGTGTGTGTCTTGCCCAAGGACACAATGACATCAGTGGGAGTCTGTGGAGAAGGTCTCTTGGTGGGCCTCGAACCCACGACCTTCAGGCTCAATGCTCTACACACTGAGCCACTGTCTCCCCATCAACCCGTCCAGCAGCGACGTTCTTTACAAAAACTAAGAATATCTGGGTCTTATCGATGACAAATTCGTAGCTTTTTAGTCTCAACATAAAAGTCTTTTTGAAGGAAACCCCAAAAACACCACAACTTTACTTTCTTTTTCTCTCATTCTTCCAAAGCTGACGTTCCCAGACTGTAAACAGCATCTCTGAAGTGTCAGGAAGTGTACGAACAGATCTGACCCCTGACCCCACAGTCGTCCGTGTCATAAACAGATCTGACCCCTGACCCCACAGTCGTCCGTGTCATGAACAGATCTGACCCCTGACCCCACAGTCGTCCGTGTCATAAACAGATCTGACCCCTGACCCCACAGTCGTCCGTGTCATGAACAGATCTGACCCCTGACCCCACAGTCGTCCGTGTTAGGAACAGATCTGACCCCTGACCCCACAGTCGTCCGTGTTAGGAACAGATCTGACCCCTGACCCCACAGTCGTCCGTGTTATAAACAGATCTGACCCCTGACCCCACAGTCGTCCGTGTTAGGAACAGATCTGACCCCTGACCCCACAGTCGTCCGTGTTATGAACAGATCTGACCCCTGACCCCACAGTCGTCCGTGTTAGGAACAGATCTGACCCCTGACCCCACAGTCGTCCGTGTTAGGAACAGATCTGACCCCTGACCCCACAGTCGTCCGTGTTATAAACAGATCTGACCCCTGACCCCACAGTCGTCCGTGTTAGGAACAGATCTGACCCCTGACCCCACAGTCGTCCGTGTTATGAACAGATCTGACCCCTGACCCCACAGTCGTCCGTGTTATGAACAGATCTGACCCCTGACCCCACAGTCGTCCGTGTTAGGAACAGATCTGACCCCTGACCCCACAGTCGTCCGTGTTAGGAACAGATCTGACCCCTGACCCCACAGTCGTCCGTGTTATGCACAGATCTGACCCCTGACCCCACAGTCGTCCGTGTTATGCAC
Source organism: Knipowitschia caucasica (assembly GCA_964034765.1). Taxonomy (NCBI): domain Eukaryota; kingdom Metazoa; phylum Chordata; class Actinopteri; order Gobiiformes; family Gobiidae; genus Knipowitschia; species Knipowitschia caucasica. The sequence goes on along the minus strand of OZ035835.1, from coordinate 1,671,637 downwards.
AGATCTGACCCCTGACCCCACAGTCGTCCGTGTTATGCACAGATCTGACCCCTGACCCCACAGTCGTCCGTGTTATGCACAGATCTGACCCCTGACCCCACAGTCGTCACTGATCCTGCTCAGACACAGATACTCTCCAGCTGCAGCCGGGTCAAAGGTCACTGCTAATCATAACGGCAAGGACAAAGCGAAACTAAATCATGGTTAAATGAGTGCAGCGATAAGACGGCTCAGAGATAACAGCAGGAGACTCGACCCAAACAGGACAACACACGTATCAGTGCAAGGAGGGGACCTGAACCCATGACCAAGACGATAATACACATGTGTGAGTCATGCCCGGTCTGAGGATGGTCTGGTGCGAGAGATTTCTGACTAAATTAGAGAGTTGTGCGTCTAAATGAGAGTTGTGTGTCTAAATGAGAGAGAGTTGTGTCTAAATTAGAGAGTTGTGTGTCTAAACGAGAGAGTTGTGTGTCTAAACGAGAAATTTGTGTGTCTAAACGAGAGAGTTGTGTGTCTAAAAGAAAGGGTTTGTGTCTAAAAGTGAGGGTTTGTGTCTATATGTAAGTGTTTTGTATATAAAAGGGGGAGATATTTGTCTAAATGAGAGAGATGTGTCTAAATGAGAGATTTGTGTCTAAATGAGAGATTTGTGTCTAAATGAGAGATTTGTGTCTAAATGAGAGATTTGTGCGTCTAAATGAGAGATTTGTGTCTAAATGAGAGATTTGTGCGTCTAAATGAGAGATTTGTGCGTCTAAATGAGAGATTTGTGCGTCTAAATGAGAGATTTGTGCGTCTAAACAAGAGAGTTGTGTGTCTAAGTGAGGATTTGTGTCTATATGTAAGTGTTTTGTGTCTAAAAGGGGGAGATTTGTGTCTAAATGTGAGAGAGTTATGTGTCTAAATGAGAGATTTGTGCGTCTAAATGAGAGATTTGTGTCTGAATGTGAGAGAGTTGTGTGTCTAAATGAGAGTGAGTTGTGTGTCTAAATGAGAGAGTTGTGTGTTATTGGGAAAGGGGGCAGGACACTGGGTTTGTCTGTGGCACCTGTAGAATCCAGGGACAGCTCCATTTCTGTGCATTAACGTCCCATGTATTAAATCCATGTATGTTTCTAATTAAAGCTGACATTAGGGTCACATCCTCAGCTCTGACACCCGCAGCGCAGTGTGACGTGGAAACACAACATTTGTTCAGTCCAGAAAGCATCAACACATTCTCACTATTTAGACTTTTGAGCTCATGGCAGTGGCCTAGTCCATGATTGATCTGTAAACACACAATCAATGAATGAATGTTGTCAGCTGATGACTTTTCCAAAAGAGCAGCCCACAAACCCACAAACCACCGCTGTACACCTGATTGATCATATGTTCTATACCCCCACAAACCCACAAACCACCGCTGTACACCTGATTGATCATATGTTCTATACCCCCACAAACCCACAAACCACCGCTGTACACCTGATTGATCATATGTTCTATACCCCCACAAACCCACAAACCACCGCTGTACACCTGATTGATCATATGTTCTATACCCCCACAAACCCACAAACCACCGCTGTACACCTGATTGATCATATGTTCTATACCCCCACAAACCCACAAACCACCGCTGTACACCTGATTGATCATATGTTCTATACCCCCACAAACCCACAAACCACCGCTGTACACCTGATTGATCATATGTTCTACCTCCACACTGACACAGAAGTCGTGACCACACATCCACACAGCTTTGAGGTTCGCCAAACGCACCAAACGTGAAGCCTGCGCGTAAACACATGTGCAGAACCAAACACATGTGCAGAACCAAACACATGTGCAGAACCAAACACATGTGCAGAACCAAACACATGGGCAGAACCAAACACATGTGCAGAACCAAACACACATGTGCAGAACCAAACACACATGTGCAGAACCAAACACACTGGGCAGAACCAAACACATGGGCAGAACCAAACACACTGGGCAGAACCAAACACACTGGGCAGAACCAAACACACTGGGCAGAACCAAACACATGTGCAGAACCAAACACACTGGGCAGAACCAAACACACATGTGCAGAACCAAACACACATGTGCAGAACCAAACACACTGGGCAGAACCAAACACACTGGGCAGAACCCAACACACTGGGCAGAACCAAACACACTGGGCAGAACCAAACACACTGGGCAGAACCAAACACACTGGGCAGAAGCAAACACACTGGGCAGAACCAAACACACTGGGCAGAACCAAACACACATGTGCAGAACCAAACACACTGGGCAGAACCAAACACACGTGCAGAACCAAACACACTGGGCAGAACCAAACACACTGGGCAGAACCAAACACACTGGGCAGAACCAAACACACTGGGCAAAACCAAACACATGTGCAGAACCAAACACACTGGGCAGAACCAAACACACTGGGCAGAACCAAACACACTGGGCAGAACCAAACACACTGGGCAGAACCAAACACACTGGGCAGAACCAAACACACTGGGCAGAACCAAACACACTGGGCAGAACCAAACACACTGGGCAGAACCAAACACACTGGGCAGAACCAAACACACTGGGCAGAACCAAACACACATGTGCAGAACCAAACACACTGGGCAGAACCAAACACACTGGGCAGAACCAAACACACTGGGCAGAACCAAACACACTGGGCAGAACCCAACACACTGGGCAGAACCAAACACACTGGGCAGAACCAAACACACTGGGCAGAACCAAACACACTGGGCAGAAGCAAACACACTGGGCAGAACCAAACACACTGGGCAGAACCAAACACACATGTGCAGAACCAAACACACTGGGCAGAACCAAACACACATGTGCAGAACCAAACACACTGGGCAGAACCAAACACACTGGGCAGAACCAAACACACTGGGCAGAACCAAACACACTGGGCAGAACCAAACACACATGTGCAGAACCAAACACACTGGGCAGAACCAAACACACTGGGCAGAACCAAACACACTGGGCAGAACCAAACACACTGGGCAGAACCAAACACACATGTGCAGAACCAAACACACATGTGCAGAACCAAACACACTGGGCAGAACCAAACACATGGGCAGAACCAAACACACTGGGCAGAACCAAACACACATGTGCAGAACCAAACACACATGTGCAGAACCAAACACACTGGGCAGAACCAAACACATGGGCAGAACCAAACACACTGGGCAGAACCAAACACACTGGGCAGAACCAAACACACTGGGCAGAACCAAACACATGTGCAGAACCAAACACACTGGGCAGAACCAAACACACATGTGCAGAACCAAACACACATGTGCAGAACCAAACACACTGGGCAGAACCAAACACATGGGCAGAACCAAACACACTGGGCAGAACCAAACACACTGGGCAGAACCAAACACACTGGGCAGAACCAAACACACTGGGCAGAACCAAACACACTGGGCAGAACCAAACACACTGGGCAGAACCCAACACACATGTGCAGAACCAAACACACTGGGCAGAACCAAACACACTGGGCAGAACCAAACACACAGGGCAGAACCAAACACACATGTGCATAACCAAACACACTGGGCAGAACCAAACACACTGGGCAGAACCAAACACACTGGGCAGAACCAAACACACATGTTCAGAACCAAACACACATGTGCAGAACCAAACACACTGGGCAGAACCAAACACACTGGGCAGAACCAAACACACATGTGCAGAACCAAACACACTGGGCAGAACCAAACACATGTGCAGAACCAAACACACTGGGCAGAACCAAACACACATGTGCAGAACCAAACACACATGTGCAGAACCAAACACACTGGGCAGAACCAAACACATGGGCAGAACCAAACACACTGGGCAGAACCAAACACACTGGGCAGAACCAAACACACTGGGCAGAACCAAACACACTGGGCAGAACCAAACACACTGGGCAGAACCAAACACACTGGGCAGAACCCAACACACATGTGCAGAACCAAACACACTGGGCAGAACCAAACACACTGGGCAGAACCAAACACACTGGGCAGAACCAAACACACATGTGCAGAACCAAACACACTGGGCAGAACCAAACACACATGTGCAGAACCAAACACACATGTGCAGAACCAAACACACTGGGCAGAACCAAACACATGGGCAGAACCAAACACACTGGGCAGAACCAAACACACTGGGCAGAACCAAACACACATGTGCAGAACCAAACACACTGGGCAGAACCAAACACACTGGGCAGAACCAAACACACTGGGCAGAACCAAACACACATGTGCAGAACCAAACACACATGTGCAGAACCAAACACACTGGGCAGAACCAAACACATGGGCAGAACCAAACACACTGGGCAGAACCAAACACACTGGGCAGAACCAAACACACTGGGCAGAACCAAACACACTGGGCAGAACCAAACACACTGGGCAGAACCAAACACACTGGGCAGAACCAAACACACATGTGCAGAACCAAACACACATGTGCAGAACCAAACACACTGGGCAGAACCAAACACATGGGCAGAACCAAACACACTGGGCAGAACCAAACACACTGGGCAGAACCAAACACACTGGGCATATTTATCAATGAGAGGTGGACTCACGTCTTCAAACAGGGACCCTAGGTTGGCCGTCACAAGCATTATCCCGGTTCCGTGCGTCGCTGTCAGCTTCCCTGTCAGCCCTGCCATGTTTCTCACTGTCTCTTGTAGATTTTTGCAGCTTTTGGGTTTGAGCAGTGGAAAGAGGAGGAAAAACACACACAAACCGATGGTCGTCTCTGTTTGGAGGGATCCGTGGATCTACAACAACTGACAACTCAAGCCCGGGTGGAAGCGGCTGGACTCGGGCATATTTTAGTCCGCGGTAGCCTCTTCTTATTCGTGCATCTACCGGGAGTTGCTGAGCAGTAGAAGAAGGATAGATAGACTGGGGGGAGAGAGAGAAGGCGACGCACGCTTGCTGCAAAAAGCTTGAACGTTCTGGAGGTTACTTTGGTGCGTAAAAGGCCATAGTCTCTGGAGGAAAAGTTGAGTTTAATCCACGGACGGAGCGACGGCGTTGACGGTCATCTCAGCAGCGTGTGTTGTCCCCTGGATCTGGCTCAGGACTCCCTAAAAACCAACCCAGGACCAGGACTGTGGCCAGCACGGGAGCATTGCACGGACCGTTTGCAGAGGATAGGCTGGGTGACGTCACGGAGCCAATGGAAACACGGCGCTTTCTTAAAGGCGTAGAGCGCTTTTACGCACGGCTCCGACGCCCCCCGCAGGACACGCGCTGAGCCCATTATCGGACAGGAGTTTATGGAAATATAGATGAAGATTATGAGATGTCTTATTATTATTTATTTGCTCCCACAGCGGGGAAATGTCAGTGTTGCATCATAAGTTCTAGAACAGAGCACACAGCACAAGATTAGACTTATTAAACTTAGACTGAGACTTTATTGATCCACAGGGAAACTGGGTTGTCACAGTAGCTTACATTCAACAATAAAAATAACAATAAAGTTACAATCTGTGAGATGATAAAGGATTGATTGATCTGAAAATAAGAATCACAATAAGATAATGTTGTGAGAATAGAATAATCTGGATATAGCGGCTCAGTGGTAAACATGTGAATATGTTCATTTACAGGATACATCTTTATGAAGTAATGAAGGATATACATCAAATCTGACAGAATTAAAAACTATTACTTTGAACTGATTGATTTACTTCATATTTTTGTTTCTAACTAACTCATCGGTGACTGATTTACTTCATGGCATTGTGTTCATTCAAAGCATAACTCTAACTTCCTAAACATCTGTTCATATACGGTATACACAGGGACAAAGGTGAAGTCTGTTTAATGTGTATCTGTCTCAGTGAACAATAACTAAACTAATTTAAATAAAACATCATCTCTAACTCCAGCATCAAAGAACAAGTAAAAATCTCTGTCTTTATCATAATATTAACAGTTTAATAACATAGATCCTTCTTTCTGCTTCATATCGACCCTTTCTCTTTCTCTGTCGTGGTTTGAGCTCAGTGGCTTTGAACATCAAGACTATTGGTCCTCACAGCTGTCAATCAAATAATTAAGACCAGAGAGGTTTTTTTTACACATGGAGAGGGCGGTTCTTTCATAACATTTGTGAAAATCCTCCTTTAAACCTTTAAGTCTTGCTTCTTCATCAGTCTAAAGGTTGTGCTGTGTCCGAGTCAGAATGACCCATAACAGAGATTAAAAACTGAAGAAAAATAAATCAGGAAATGAAAGGGTCTGACACAGGAAAAAAATCATCAAAATTCAGGAATGATAAAATGTTTAGGGTATTTTTTAATCACTGTGTTGGAACAATAGCACCAGGGTTAAGGTTTATTTACGTATTCTGCTAAAGATAGAGATTGTAAACTGCTGCTTTCTATGCTAGAATTAGAGATTTTAGTACAGAGATTATAGTCATTTATTTTGTGTTTCGTTACCTGTGATGCAACACTGAAATTTCCCCTCTGTGGGACCAATAGGATCTCTTCGTCTTGAATGCTAAATGCTAAATAAGTGTATGTGTTTGAGCGTTTGTGAGAATCCCAGAATGTCCACAGTGTGATGCTTCCTCCTCCGCGGGGGGCGCCCTGGGACCTCCTCCTCCGCGAGGGGCGCCCTGGGACCTCCTCCTCCGCGGGGGGCGCCCTGGGACCTCCTCCTCCGCGGGGGACGCCCTGGGACCTCCTCCTCCGCGGGGGGCGCCCTGGGACCTCCTCCTCCGCGAGGGGCGCCCTGGGACCTCCTCCTCCGCGGGGGGCGCCCTGGGACCTCCTCCTCCGCGGGGGACGCCCTGGGACCTCCTCCTCCGCGGGCCCTGGGACCTCCTCCTCCGCGGGGGACGCCCTGGGACCTCCTCCTCCGCGGGGGGCGCCCTGGGACCTCCTCCTCCGCGGGGGACGCCCTGGGACCTCCTCCTCCGCGGGGGGCGCCCTGGGACCTCCTCCTCCGCGGGGGGCGCTCTGGGACCTCCTCCTCCGCGGGGGGCGCCCTGGGACCTCCTCCTCCGCGGGGGGCGCCCTGGGACCTCCTCCTCCGGGACAGATGCTGGAGCCGCTGCTGCTGCTTCACACAACTACGAAAAATGTTTAAAGAAAACTAAAAAACAAGATCTAAGATTGTCTAAACACTGATAAAACCTTGAGTGTGAAGAAAAGATGAGGTCTCAAACTGTATCAATGAATTCATGTCAAAACTCCAACTAAAAATCTGAGGGAAAATCTGAAATCTGCTGTTTTTGAGTTGTTTTTTAAAGACGAATGGGAAAAACTGTCAGTCTCTCGATGTGCAAAGATTATAGACTGCTGTGATCGCTGCAGAAGTCCCACAGACTCTCTCTCTTTGATGACGACTGGAGCTGGAAGCCTTTCACCTGAGGTCCTCGTTCTACAGTCTGAGTCCTGCTTCTACAGCCTCAGTCCTCGTTGTACAGTCTGAGTCCTCGTTCTACAGCCTCAGTCCTCGTTCTACAGTCTGAGTCCTGCTTCTACAGCCTCAGTCCTCGTTGTACAGTCTGAGTCCTGGATCTACAGCCTCAGTCCTCGTTGTACAGTCTGAGTCCTGGGTCTACAGCCTCAGTCCTCGTTCTACAGTCTGAGTCCTGCTTGTACAGCCTCAGTCCTCGTTCTACAGTCTGAGTCCTGGATCTACAGCCTCAGTCCTCGTTCTACAGTCTGAGTCCTGGATCTACAGCCTCAGTCCTCGTTGTACAGTCTGAGTCCTGGATCTACAGCCTCAGTCCTCGTTGTACAGTCTGAGTCCTGCTTCTACAGCCTCAGTCCTCGTTGTACAGTCTGAGTCCTGCTTCTACAGCCTCAGTCCTCGTTGTACAGTCTGAGTCCTGGGTCTACAGCCTCAGTCCTCGTTCTACAGTCTGAGTCCTGGATCTACAGCCTCAGTCCTCGTTGTACAGTCTGAGTCCTGCTTGTACAGCCTCAGTCCTCGTTCTACAGTCTGAGTCCTGGATCTACAGCCTCAGTCCTCGTTGTACAGTCTGAGTCCTGCTTCTACAGCCTCAGTCCTCGTTGTACAGTCTGAGTCCTGCTTCTACAGCCTCAGTCCTCGTTGTACAGTCTGAGTCCTGCTTCTACAGCCTCAGTCCTCGTTGTACAGTCTGAGTCCTGCTTCTACAGCCTCAGTCCTCGTTCTACAGTCTGAGTCCTGCTTCTACAGCCTCAGTCCTCGTTCTACAGTCTGAGTCCTGCTTCTACAGCCTCAGTCCTCGTTGTACAGTCTGAGTCCTGCTTCTACAGCCTCAGTCCTCGTTGTACAGTCTGAGTCCTGCTTCTACAGCCTCAGTCCTCGTTCTACAGTCTGAGTCCTGCTTCTACAGCCTCAGTCCTCGTTCTACAGTCTGAGTCCTGCTTCTACAGCCTCATGCCGTGTTCAGACCGATCGCGATGGAGGAGTCAGGGGCGAGTGATTTACATGTTATGTCTATGGCCGGGTGCGCTCAGGAGCGAATGACAGGCCGGCGGTGCGAATGACGAGAGTAGAGCGAGGCGAACAGGGCGTTTTGAACGAAAAGAGCGGAACGAAAGTGGCGAAAGGGGCGTTTGACGCGCGCCTAGAGCCATTTCGCCTCCACCGCCCTACTCGCTCGAGTTGAAAAATCTGAACTTTTTGGTCAATTCGCGGGGCGTTGACCAATCAGGGACTGAATCGAGCAGTGACGTAGCATTGAAACCGCGGCGGAGACGAAGCATCTTTTCATTCAACATGGAGGACTCACTGATCGTAGCTGTGTGCCAGCGGCCCGAGTTGTATGACACCAGCAACTATTACTACAGATTAGTTTGGCATAAATCTAAAAGCTAAACAGTGGCACAATGGCTTTACATGTAAAGTACTTGGATTATAACATTTGGAATCTTATTTATTGAGAACCGCTTGATTTACTAACCGAAGACAGATGGACAGGCGCTCTGCAGGGGAGATAGAGCGCCTGTAGTTGGTCTCCCGGACGGTGATCCGAGCCCCAACGCGGGACAGCAGGTCCTCAAACTGGGTCCTGGACACACGGAAATACCGCTGGAATCGACCGTCATCCAGGCGCAGCTCCTGGAGCAGATGGTGGTACTCCCCATATTGGGAGCGTCTCTGGAGGATATCGTGGACCCAGAGACGGCGTCGCTGCCGCCGCTGTTCGGCTTTCCACATTAAATAAAGTATAGTGACTCGTTCCAGAAAATCAAAGCCCGCCATGCTGAGTTGAACAACAACCGGAACCGGCAACTGGCCATAAGCTCCTCCTATTGGATGACGCGGCGAGGCGAAATCTCGACGAAAATCCGCAGGCGAACAGAGCGAGTAATCGCCGCGATAGAAGCGAGTGTCATCAAATATTCAAGCGAAAAACGCCTGGCGTTTGATGCGATTTTTTCGCCTCCATCGCGATCGGTCTGAACACGGCTTCAGTCCTCGTTGTACAGTCTGAGTCCTGCTTCTACAGCCTCAGTCCTCGTTGTACAGTCTGAGTCCTGCTTCTACAGCCTCAGTCCTCGTTGTACAGTCTGAGTCCTGCTTCTACAGCCTGTCTCCTTTTCTCCTCAGTCGCTTCTCGCCGACAGTAATGTCCAGTTCAGTTTAATCTCATCTTAACTTATTTAAGGACATTTATTGACAGTAAAGTGGGTTAAGTGTCTTGCCCAAGGACACAACAACAGCAGACGTCAGTGAGAGTCGGTGCAGAAAGTCTCATGGGGGATCGAACCCACAACCTTCAGGCTCAAAGACCACTGCTCCTCCACCGACTGATCCAGCTGTTTGTTATTGTTGTTCATTTTGATTTTCTGATCTGTTGTTGAATCAATAACTTTATGAATTCCTGAGATTCTTCTGTCGTGATTCAGGATTACACAAAAAGATTTCAATTGAAAACGTGTGAAGAATACAAAAGTGCTTCATTTTTGTATCGTTTTAAAGATGTATTCAAGAGTGTTTTTGCCATTTGCAGTAAAACCACATTGGAATAACCGTGCGAGCCTCCCCCACTGTGCCCGGGACAGAACACACCAGGTCCACTTTTTATTCCAGCGCCATCTCATGTTTTTTTTGTGTGAATGAAAGAAAAATGATACAAAAATGCACCACTTTTTAAAAACTTTTCTTTCACATTCTTTGCACATCTAGAGACTGAAAGTTTTTCCCATTCGTCTTTACAAAACAACTCAAGAACAGCAGTTTTCAGATTATTCCCTCAGATTAATTAAGTTGGATTTTGATTTGGACGTTGACCACAGACTGTAAATATTAACGTACAGTAGTCTCGCCTGTCTCCGCCGTTCTAACTATGTGCCACAACTTCTGCGGTCTATCGGCAGTTTCAAAATGGCCGCGGGGGCTGGAAACTGTGAAAAAATGCATCTGTGCATGAGTCAGCTGCAGGAGCCCCATTCATTTCTAAATTTCTAAAGTCCACAGCGACTAAACTAGACTGGTCCAGAACACTCAGCATTGACACACATGTGGAACGGAGCTTTGGGCCAAGAGACACTTTTGGACCATCCTGTAAAGACGTTTTCCAGAGGTAAGAAGGTGCTATGTGTTAGCATTGGCTAATTCTTATTCCGGGTCCACCCCCACAGGCCCGGGGCGGTACTGCAGCATGTCAGGGTCCACCCCCACAGGCCCGGGGTGGTACTGCAGCATGTCAGGGTCCACCCCCACAGGCCCGGGGTGGTACTGCAGCATGTCAGGGTCCACCCCCACAGGCCCGGGGTGGTACTGCAGCATGTCAGGGTCCACCCCCACAGGCCCGGGGTGGTACTGCAGCATGTCAGGGTCCACCCCCACAGGCCCGGGGTGGTACTGCAGCATGTCCTGGTCCACCCCCACAGGCCCGGGGTGGTACTGCAGCATGTCAGGGTCCACCCCCACAGGCCCGGGGTGGTACTGCAGCATGTCAGGGTCCACCCCCACAGGCCCGGGATGGTACTGCAGCATGTCAGCGCACGTCATTTTGGCCACTTTTGAGCCGGGACCCGCCCACACTGGTTCTAACACATGAACACATTTATTTAGTTTGAAGGAAAAATGATACGAAAATGCACCACTTTTGTATCATTTTTCTTTCACTTCAAACAAAACAAACTTTATTGTACACGACAAACAAACATGTGTTGTGTGTGTCTCAGGATTCTGACCGTATCCACAAACACTCTTTGTAATTGAAATCAGAAGCGGTGCCGCCGTCGCCCGGTAGACTTCCCGTTGCGTGAGTCTGATCCAGACCCAAACTTTGAGACTTTGATCCAGAGATTTTCTGCTCCCAGTTTGGAAAATACTCAAAAGCACTGAGTAAAAGTAAACAGGAAGTAACACCTGAGAAAGAGACCAGAGAGAGACCAGCGAGAGAGACCAGAGAGAGACCAGAGAGAGACCAGAGAGAGAGACCAGAGAGACCAGAGAGAGACCAGAGAGAGACCAGAGAGAGACCAGAGAGAGAGACCAGAGAGAGACCAGAGAGAGACCAGAGAGAGACCAGAGAGAGAGACCAGAGAGACCAGAGAGAGACCAGAGAGAGACCAGAGAGAGACCAGAGAGAGAGACCAGAGAGAGACCAGCGAGAGAGACCAGAGAGAGACCAGAGAGAGACCAGAGAGAGACCAGAGAGAGACCAGAGAGAGAGACCAGAGAGAGACCAGAGAGAGACCAGAGAGAGACCAGAGAGAGACCAGAGAGAGACCAGAGAGAGACCAGAGAGAGACCAGAGAGAGACCAAGGAGAGACCAGAGAGAGACCAGGAAGAGACCAGAGAGAGACCAGAGAGAGACCAGAGAGACCAGAGAGAGAGACCAGAGAGAGAGACCAGAGAGAGAAACCAGAGAGAGACCAGAGAGAGACCAGAGAGAGAGACCAGAGAGAGAGACCAGAGAGAGAAACCAGAGAGAGACCAGAGAGAGACCAGAGAGAGAGACCAGAGAGAGAGATCAGAGAGAGAGACCAGAGAGAGAAACCAGAGAGAGACCAGAGAGAGACCAGAGAGAGAGACCAGAGAGAGACCAGAGAGAGACCAGAGAGAGACCAGAGAGAGACCAGAGAGAGACCAGAGAGAGAGACCAGAGAGAGAGACCAGAGAGAGAAACCAGAGAGAGACCAGAGAGAGAAACCAGAGAGAGACCAGAGAGAGAGACCAGAGAGAGAAACCAGAGAGAGACCAGAGAGAAACCAGAGAGAGACCAGAGAGAGAGACCAGAGAGAGACCAGAGAGAGAGACCAGAGAGAGAAACCAGAGAGAGACCAGAGAGAAACCAGAGAGAGACCAGAGAGAGAGACCAGAGAGAGAGACCAGGGAGAGACCAGAGAGAGACCCCTTTCCCCCGCTCCAGTGGAAAAGGTCTTATCAGTCTGTTTGCAGAAGCAGTGGGAATCCTCTGGTCACATGACTGGAGTTTGCTCACTTAACTATCACTAAAGAGGAGCGGGCCCAAATTCACGCCTCATTATAACAACTATAAACTAATTCTTTAAAGGATTCAAAGCAATATATAAACAAACATGATGGACATGAAATGAGAGAGAAAAGTCTGAAATACATAAATGCTCTATTTTAATAACTTTCATATTCACTACTGGTTAGTGCTGTGATGGGAGACCTCTGAAGCTAAGCAGGGCAGGGCCTGGTTAGTGCTGTGATGGGAGACCTCTGAAGCTAAGCAGGGCAGGGCCTGGTTAGTGCTGTGATGGGAGACCTCTGACGCTAAGCAGGGCAGGGCCTGGTTAGTGCTGTGATGGGAGACCTCTGACGCTAAGCAGGGCAGGGCCTGGTTAGTGCTGTGATGAGAGACCTCTGAAGCTAAGCAGGGCAGGGCCTGGTTAGTGCTGTGATGAGAGACCTCAGGGAACAGCAGGTGCCACAGTGGGGCGGCTGCGGCTGTAAAGTGCCAAACTGTGGTTGTGTCCTTAGGCAAGACACTTCCCCCACATTATTATTATAGTAGCTTTTAAGCCACACATTGTTTCTTAAAAGCGGCTAAAAAACATTAAAACAACTATAACTCATGAATATTCGCGCCACATTAAGGTGAGCATGTGTTTGAAGGAAAGCCCTGTGTCTCAGTGTCAGAGTCAGCTGTGGACCACTGTCTATTTATACACCAGAGAGACCAGAGAGAGACCAGAGAGAGACCAGAGAGAGACCAGAGAGAGACCAGAGTGAGACCAGAGAGAGACCAGAGAGAGAGACCAGAGAGAGACCAGAGAGAACCAGAGAGAGACCAGAGAGAGACCAGAGAGACCAGAGAGAGACCAGAGAGAGACCAGAGAGAGAGACCAGAGAGAGACCAGAGAGACCAGAGAGAGACCAGAGAGACCAGAGAGAGACCAGAGAGAGAGAAGAGAGAGAGACCAGAGAGAGACCAGAGAGAGAGACCAGAGAGAGACCAGAGAGAGACCAGAGAGAGACCAGAGAGAGACCAGAGAGAGACCAGAGTGAGACCAGAGAGAGACCAGAGAGAGACCAGAGAGAGACCAGAGAGAGACCAGAGTGAGACCAGAGAGAGACCAGAGAGAGAGACCAGAGAGAGACCAGAGAGAGACCAGAGAGAGACCAGAGAGAGACCAGAGAGAGACCAGAGAGAGACCAGAGAGAGAGACCAGAGAGAGACCAGAGAGAGACCAGAGAGAGACCAGAGAGAGACCAGAGAGAGACCAGAGAGAGACCAGAGTGAGACCAGAGAGAGACCAGAGAGAGACCAGAGAGAGCCTACCTGCCTGAGGAGATAAGGCACCTTCAATTTCTTCTTTTAAATCACTTTTTAAAACCCACTTTTGTTGAACAGATTTTTACAGTTAGTTTTAAATTTCCCATGTTATATTTGACCTATATTATTCTGACTTTGTATTATCAAGACTGTTTTTATTGTTTATTTTTCTGACTGTGCACTGCTTTGTTAACTTTGTTTTTGAAAAGTGCTGCACAAAAAATATGTATTATTATTATTATCATTATTCTTCTTTATTGATCCACAGATGTTAAAATTCAAGTGGATCACAGACTTTATAACACTGTGAGGTCCTCCTGCGCTGGCCAATCAGAGGGCTTCTCCACATGGTGTCCTGGTCATACTGGTCCTACTGCGCTGCTCCACATGGTGTCCTGGTCTTCCTGGTCCTCCTGCGCTGCTCCACATGGTGTCCTGGTCTTCCTGGTCCTCCTGCGCTGATCCACATGGTGTCCTGGTCTTCCTGGTCCTCCTGCGCTTCTCCACATGGTGTCCTGGTCATACTGGTCCTACTGCGCTGCTCCACATGGTGTCCTGGTCTTCCTGCGCTGCTCCACATGGTGTCCTGGTCTTCCTGGTCCTCCTGCGCTGATCCACATGGTGTCCTGGTCTTCCTGGTCCTCCTGCGCTGCTCCACATGGTGTCCTGGTCTTCCTGGTCCTCCTGCGCTGCTCCACATGGTGTCCTGGTCTTCCTGGTCCTCCTGCGCTGCTCCACATGGTGTCCTGGTCTTCCTGGTCCTCCTGCGCTGATCCACATGGTGTCCTGGTCTTCCTGGTCCTCCTGCGCTGATCCACATGGTGTCCTGGTCTTCCTGGTCCTCCTGCGCTGATCCACATGGTGTCCTGGTCTTCCTGGTCCTCCTGCGCTGCTCCACATGGTGTCCTGGTCTTCCTGGTCCTCCTGCGCTGCTCCACATGGTGTCCTGGTCTTCCTGGTCCTCCTGCGCTGCTCCACATGGTGTCCTGGTCTTCCTGGTCCTCCTGCGCTGATCCACATGGTGTCCTGGTCTTCCTGGTCCTCCTGCGCTGATCCACATGGTGTCCTGGTCCTCCTGCTATGCTCCACATGGTGTCCTGGTCTTCCTGCGCTGATCCACATGGTGTCCTGGTCTTCCTGGTCCTCCTGCGATGATCCACATGGTGTCCTGGTCTTCCTGGTCCTCCTGCGCTGATCCACATGGTGTCCTGGTCTTCCTGGTCCTCCTGCGCTGCTCCACATGGTGTCCTGGTCCTCCTGCGCTGATCCACATGGTGTCCTGGTCTTCCTGGTCCTCCTGCGCTGATCCACATGGTGTCCTGGTCTTCCTGGTCCTCCTGCGCTGATCCACATGGTGTCCTGGTCTTCCTGGTCCTCCTGCGCTGATCCACATGGTGTCCTGGTCTTCCTGGTCCTCCTGCGCTGATCCACATGGTGTCCTGGTCTTCCTGATCCTCCTGCGCTGCTCCACATGGTGTCCTGGTCTTCCTGGTCCTCCTGCGCTGATCCACATGGTGTCCTGGTCTTCCTGGTCCTCCTGCGCTGCTCCACATGGTGTCCTGGTCTTCCTGGTCCTCCTGCGCTGCTCCACATGGTGTCCTGGTCTTCCTGGTCCTCCTGCGCTGATCCACATGGTGTCCTGGTCTTCCTGGTCCTCCTGCGCTGATCCACATGGTGTCCTGGTCTTCCTGGTCCTCCTGCGCTGATCCACATGGTGTCCTGGTCTTCCTGGTCCTCCTGCGCTGCTCCTAAAGTGGTTTCTTCTTCTCTAAACCTCTTTGTCTGAGTGACCGCTGTTGATCATAAACTTAACCACATCCAGAGCATTTGGACAAAGGCCTTTAATGGTTTGAAAGAGAAAGTAAAAATAGCTCTGTCCGGAAAGAACCAGGAGTGAGTCAGAGACCACATGTTTGGACCATGTGTCACACTCACACAGAGCAGTCAGTTTGACGGGTTTTTGTTTTGGAAGTCTCATTACGCGGCTTATGTACAGTTTGGTCTCCATGACTTTTTCTGCTTCATGTGCAGCGTGTCTAAATGCACCGATACTACTTTAGTCACAACCTGTTAGTACTTTAATGTGAGTACTTTAATGTGAGTACTTTAATGTGAGTACTTTAATGTGAGTACTTCCTGATACCGAATACCATTACGAGTAGATTGTGTTTTCTCTGTGAATTCATAAAAAACTAACACAAGCTAATTTCAAATGTTTTATTTCTCATTTCAACAACAATAAAATGCTTTTACATAAAAACATCTTCGCAATAGTTTAAACAGACAACAATAAGAGCCACGGTCATATTCCACTCACACACATGGTGCTAGCTAAGGTGCTATACTCCGGTGCTAGCTAAGGTGCTATACTCTGGTGCTAGCTAAGGTGCTATACTCCGGTGCTAGCTAAGGTGCTATACTCTGGTGTTAGCTAAGGTGCTATACTCCGGTGCTAGCTAAGGTGCTATACTCTGGTGTTAGCTAAGGTGCTATACTCCGTGCTGTGCTGAGTTTTATAAAGCTGTTTGTTTTGCGACACAGCGTACAGTCGCTTCACTCTTGTCTCTCGTTTACTTTAAAAACGACCACACGGCGACCTCTGTTAGCTGTTAGCTTGTTTTCTGGCTGCAGACTTTGGGAGGTCACCATGGCAACACATCTGTCTGCCATTGTGACGCTGATGTAAAACATCGGTTGCCGGGATCAGGTCCTATGGTGCGAGTACAAGCCGATGGTATCGACCCGGTCCCTGATGTATTTTAACGTAATAATGTTTGTGACATGATGTCGATCCGAGACTGGTCACATGTGCTGGTTACCGTAGTAACGCACTGTTTACATTATTGATTTCAAATACAAATCAATAATAAAACTATTGAAAGAGTAGAGGAGTTCAAGAATCTTGGAGGACTCATGGACTCTCATCTTAAATTTGGAGCTCATGTGAAAAAGATAACAAAGACTGTCAAGATCAACTTGAACTGTTTCCGTCTAATAAGATCAAAACTCTCAATCAGTGCAGCCAAGCTGTTCTTCCATTCAATGATCCTGTCCCATTTTCATATTGCATCACTGTGTGGGGCCAAGCTAACCAGTCCACCATGAAAGGTTTGAACTCTCTGTACAAGCAAGCTCTGAAAGTGCTCGATAAAAAGCCCACTTTGTGGCACCATTGCAAAGTTCAGGAAAAATATAATCTTTTAAGTTTTGATAATTTTATAACATACTTTTTTATTAAACTAGTCTTTAAATGTGTAAACAACCTCGCTCCCAATATCGCTGCAGGAATGATTGAGAAATGTGTAGCTCACAGGATGACCACTAGGGGCGCTGCCAACAGAGACTGCAGAGCAACAAGATGTAAACATCATTTGGACAGACTGCGTTCGCAGTGAAAGGGCCACAGCTTTGGAACACGTTACCTGCAGAACTGAAAGCCCTAACAGACTTGAAGGAGTTTAAAATTAAAGTCAAACTATGGCTCAAAAGGACCCAAACTTGTGAGCATAATGCAAGACTGTAATCATTTATTGTATTCTTTTTGTTTTTTTGTTTTTTTTGTTTTTTGTATTGTATTCTTGTTTATTATTTAGTATAACTTATTACTTATTTTTTAATAAAATGATGTATGTATAATGTAAATGTGATGTATTTCTAGGTCTGCAAACTAGCTGTTAGCTACACGGCCTATGAACACAGCATCAGTTCCTGTAACAATGCTTCTTGTTCTGTCCCTACCAAATAAACAAATAATAATAATAATGCAGCAGTCAGTGTTTAGTTTTGGTCAATTACAGTTACTAGTTTAGCATGTTCTAAAAACCTAATTTTAATAAAAAGAAATAGTGAAAAACAAAACTGTATTTTGGGAATCCCACATGAGAACGGCAGCCGTCGCTCTGGGAGTTCTGGTATTTTCTGAATTCCACAATTTACAATTTGTCCATTAAAAACAGTGCTGACTCTTTTCACGTTTTAGAGAAGTCAAACTGGCTCCAGACCGGGCCGCGGTGGCTGCAGGTGTTTATTCCAACCAAGCAGTTGAGGAAAGGAGTCTGACATGCTCCTGCTTGGTTGGAATGAAAACCTGCTGCCACACAGGCCCTCTGAGGACCAGCAGTTTAAATATCTAAAGCAGAATATAAACAATGGCACAAATATCAAGGGTCATGGTCAAGACTAGAGTTAGGGTTAGCTTTGACTAATTAGCACTTCCTTAGCTGTTAGCATAGAGCTAATCGGTAACACTTTACATTACGGGCCGGTAAGTCCATGGTACTTATTGTGGTACTTACAGAGGTACTTACAGTGGTACTTCTAGGTACTTATTGTGGTACTTACAGAGGTACTTACAGTGGTACTTCTAGGTACTTATTGTGGTACTTACAGAGGTACTTACAGTGGTACTTATTGTGGTACTTACAGTGGTACTTCTAGGTAGTTATTGTGGTACTTACAGTGGTACTTAGAGGTACTTATTGTGGTACTTACAGTGGTACTTCTAGGTACTTATTGTGGTACTTACAGAGGTACTTACAGTGGTACTTCTAGGTGCTTACAGTGGTACTTAGAGGTACTTATTGTGGTACTTACAGTGGTACTTCTAGGTACTTATTGTGGTACTTACAGAGGTACTTACAGTGGTACTTACAGTGGTACTTACAGTGGTACTTCTAGGTACTTATTGTGGTACTTACAGTGGTACTTACAGTGGTACTTACAGTGGTACTTCTAGGTACTTATTGTGGTACTTACAGAGGTACTTACAGTGGTACTTACAGAGGTACTTACAGTGGTACTTCTAGGTACTTATTGTGATAATTCTAGATACAGCTGTAACTTAGTAATTCAAGGATACTACAGCATTATCCTATGTAGTAAATGTGGTACTTCTACATACATACATACAGAGGTCATTTGTAGGATTGTTTGACTATAAAACATAAAACAACATTATGTAAAACAAACGTCTTTATTAATATGGAATAAGTAGCACAGAAAGGACAGTATAAATACATTTAATGCATATTTCAAAACAAGTTTCAAGGACAAGGGAAACACTGCAAGAACTAGGTACCCAACCCAAGTAACAAGAATTACACATTAACACACCAGTAAGACTTGGCAGCAAGTACCAGGTACTTGGCAGCAAGTACTTGGCAGGTACTTGGCAGCAAGTACCAGGTACTTGGCAAAAAGTACCAGGTACTTGGCATGCAAGTACCAGGTACTACCAGGTACTTGGCAGCAAGTACCAGGTACTTGTACCAGGTACTTGGCAGCAAGTACCAGGTACTTGGGCAGCAAGTACCAGGTACTTGGCAGCAAGTACCAGGCAGCAAAGTACCAGGTACTTGGCAGCAAGTACCAGGTACTTGGCAGCAAGTACCAGGTACTTGGCAGCAAGTACCAGGTACTTGGCAGCAAGTACCAGGTACTTGGCAGCAAGTACCAGGTACTTGGCAGCAAGTACCAGGTACTTGGCAGCAAGTACCAGGTACTTGGCAGCAAGTACCAGGTACTTGGCAGCAAGTACCAGGTACTTGGCAGCAAGTACCAGGTACTTGGCAGCAAGTACCAGGTACAAGGCAGCAAGTACCAGGTACTTGGCAGCAAGTACCAGGTACTTGGCAGCAAGTACCAGGTACTTGGCAGCAAGTAACCAGGTACTTGGCAGCAAGTACCAGGTACTTGGCAGCAAGTACAGGTACTTGGCAGCAGTACCAGGTACTTGGCAGCAAGTACCAGGTACAAGGCAGCAAGTACCAGGTACTTGGCAGCAAGTACCAGGTACTTGGCAGCAAGTACCAGGTACTTGGCAGCAGTACCAGGTACTTGGCAGCAAGTACCAGGTACTTGGCAGCAAGTACCAGGTACTTGGCAGCAAGTACCAGGTACTTGGCAGCAAGTACCAGGTACTTGGCAGCAAGTACCAGGTACTTGGCAGCAAGTACCAGGTACTTGGCAGCAAGTACCAGGTACTTGGCAGCAAGTACAATACAATTTACACACAATACAATTTATTCTTGTATAGCCCTAGGTCACAACAGAAGTCATCTCAGAGGACTTAACAAAACCATTGAAATCACCAACACAGGTCAGAGAATCAACAGTTAAAACACATGAAGAATACAGTATAAAGCACACACAGAAGAAAATGTCCATACATGTTGTAGAATGCTAAAGTGTCCTGATCATCACCAATCCTTTCTGTTGGACACTAACTGTCCAACAAGACCCTCCTGCATCGACAAGGAAAAACTCTTAAAAAACCCAGTGGGAAAAAGTGAGAAACCTTGGGGAGAACTAGGGAAACCCACAGGGAGGGAGTCCCATATGAGAAAGGGATCCGCTCCTCCGGACGGACAGACTAATGATCTAGGACCTAAGCTAGCTACAGAACGTGGACCAGTGGACGCTGAACGTGGACAGGTCCGGTGCAGGACCGAAGCACTCCCAGGCGGGTCGGGCGGGGCAGTCCGCAGGTGTAGATGGAAGAGGCCAGGCTCAGAGATCCCGTCATCGTACCATGAAACAGACAATGGGACAACGGGTGAATAGCAATGAACAAACTACAGTCAGAATCCTAAAAATGCTAAACAGATAAAGTAGGAAGGAGGAGAGGATAGTGCTCAAGTTACCATACTTCTCCCAGCAGGGGGCGCCCTATGCAGCTTGACTAACACTCTGAGGAGTTTAACCTTCTCCGAGTCTTACCTTCCTAGCCATATGCTAAACTAAAGAGGACTGTTTTAAACCTAGCCTTGAATAAAGAATAACATACAGCATAATATATAACATAATATACAACATAACACAATACATTATTGAATAATATATAACATAATATATAACATAATACAGCATATATATATAATATATACACTACATATTATATATTACCTAATTATATGCTAAATTAAAGTAAAGTGCTTTAAGCCTGGCCTTGAATGTGGAGACCGTATCTGCTTCCTTAACATAAATGGGAAGCTGATTCCACAGTAAAGGAGCTTGGTAGCTAAATGCTCTGCCACCAACAGTGACCTTTGAGACCTTAGGGACCACCAGACGTCTGGCGTTTTGTGAGCGCAACGCTCGACTTGGTTGATACGACACTAACGTGTCTTGGAGATAAGAAGGAGCCAAGCCATTTATGGCTTTATATGTTAAGAGTAGGATTTTAAACTTTATTCTGTACTCCACAGGGAGCCAGTGGAGTGATTTTAACACCGGAGTTATGTGCTCCCTCCTTTTGGTACCTGTTAAGATCCTAGCTGCACCAGGTACTTGGCAGCAAGTACCAGGTACTTGGCAGCAAGTACCAGGTACTTGGCAGCAAGTACCAGGTACTTGGCAGCAAGTACCAAGTACTTGGCAGCAAGTACCAGATACTTGGCAGCAAGTACCAGGTACTTGGCAGCAAGTACCAGGTACTTGGCAGCAAGTACCAGGTACAAGGCAGCAAGTACCAGGTACTTGGCAGCAAGTACCAGGTACTTGGCAGCAAGTACCAGGTACTTGGCAGCAAGTACCAGGTACTTGGCAGCAAGTACCAGGTACTTGGCAGCAAGTACCAGGTACTTGGCAGCAAGTACCAGGTACTTAGCAGCAAGTACCAGGTACTTACCATAGGAACTGGCCCATAATAAGACAAATTACTTTAACATACGTACCAGTGATAACACCAGTAATTATACAGTAAGTACCAGGTAATTACCATAGGGACTGGCCCATAATAAGACAAAGGACTTTAACCATAAGTACCAGTGATAACACCAGTAATTATACAGCAAGTACCAGGTAGTACCTGGTACTAGCCACAGACAAAGGACTTGGCCACATACAAATGACTTAGTAATATGTCAAAGACTTAACCATAAGTACCAGTGATAACACCAGTAATTATACAGCAAGTACCAGGTAATTACCATAGGGACTGGCCCATAATAAGACAAAGGACTTACCCATAAGTACTAGTGATAATACCAGTAATTATACTGCAAGTACCAGGTACTTACCGGTAAGTACCATGTACTTACCATAGGAACTGGCCCATTTTAAGACAAATAACTTCAATACAAGTACTTATGATAACACCAGTAATTATACAGCAAGTACCAGGTACTTACCATAGTACTGGCCCATATTAAGACAAAGGACTTTAACAAATTTGGACCAGCATCTAGTGTGTGTATCCATTATTTTAAACCGACATGCAAACACAAACATGGTGTAAAAGGATAGTTGAATAGTTGTGAGCCCACAACGGTGTAGACTTTGGTTCAGTTTTAGTAAATTTGCCAAGTTCACATCTCTGATGAGCATAAATCACATCAAAAGCACACAATGACCACACGCCTCGCTGACCGCGATTGCTCATAAAAGCGAGCGCAGAGCACGCACGGGGACATGAGCACCTACCTGGTCAGTTAAGCCTCCACCAAACGGTAAATTATAGCTATCCGTTACCTTTATAGGTTGGCTTGCACTCACATTTCATGCCGCTATTGTCCAATACTAATTATCATTGGAAAACCTACATTAGATTCGGTGCTCATGTCTCATGCACAGGTGCGCTGCGTCAATGCAGCTTTGTAGCGTAGGCTGATGCATTAGCCCGCTGCCCATCACTACTTCATGAATCCAAGCGGCAATAAAGGTAAACATGCAATTTAGTGTATTGGCCTACTGTCCGTGGCTCAACCAGTGCAGTTTATGCCCTCCCCCCTCCTGTTTTTATATTGCAGATTTAGATGAGTCATGTGAATTATATTTTCCCACGTCAAAATGGTGAATTTCCATGAAAGGCGACAGATTTGCATGCATGTTTGATGCATGCTCTGTCTGATTCTTCTGCTTTTGATGACTGTTGTCAGCCAGGGGAAAAGAGCACTGGCTTGTGGACTTTAGAAAACCATTCAGTCATCATTCTTCACTCCACCGCCATGGCATTGTTCAAAGTTTGCCTCTGCAAGAAAAAGGTAAAATACATGTTGAAAAATTATTAGCCAGGACTGTAGCCAAGATTTTACAAATACTAAGGTTCAGTTCCTGTGCTCATTAAACATTTACCTTTACCTACAATAAATAAATCCATGGCTACAACCATGCATTTATTAACAGCATGTGGACATCATTATTACTTACTTTTTTTTGTGCTCATTGTTGTTGTTCTCTCGACCTGATAATTAAAAGCAGAACATGTGTTAACAACCTCGACTTTATTAGCATATTCATATTTAATATTGTTAATCTGATCAAGTTTTTTAGAAAGTTTGCATTAGCGACAATGACAGAACGCGCTGAGCATTCTGAGGCCTACTTTTGTAAAGTGTCCTGACTGGTTCATTGGCCCACATTCACACGCGGTCTTTCAAACACAGACTGAAGCCAGTTGGGTAACACTACTACTATAGTAATATTATGTGCGTTGCTACAAATACAATTCGTTTATGCTCTCATATCATTGTGCTTTTGGTACAATCATAGTTACTGTCTGGTGTGTAGAGACATGGTCTCCGTTGTTTGTGTTTTTTATGCCTTACTTGCTGTGGCAGGGTGCAGCTGACATGTCGGCTCCAGTGCTGTGAGCTCACAGTACTATTGCATGAAAGGTGGCACACGGTTGGTCCTCCCTCTGTCTCTATGTCCAAGTACATATGCCATCCTTTGGCCGCCGTCCTCCTCTACAATCTGCGCCACCTCCCATGATGCACATTGATGTCAAGAGAAGAACAATATAATATTAATATACACATGTATGGATTATTCAATACAATTTGAAACGGCATACATTTGTAAATTACGGTCAAGAAACAAAGTAAGTCACGTAAAAGATCAAATCAAAACACTACTTTTATTCAATGGTATTTGTGTTGATATTATCTACATTTCTAATTATCAGAGTGGGGGTATTACATGGCAATACTTTTGGTCGTGGTCTTCAAACACCACTCATTTTCAACTCAACACAGAGTCACACCCCATATCTCTTCATTTGTGTTCTCTTTAATCCGTGTTACTCCGACTGTCTGTGAATAAATGACTAATTTGCGCACTTTCAACAACTCTTGTCTCCCCGTTTTGTTCCAAAAATACATTTCTGCACACTACATTTTAGATAATACCAGCACGATGGATAGATGCATTAACGCACATGCGCGTTAGCCTCCCGCGTAAAATTTGAATTACTACACTACAAGCAGTATGCAACGATTACAATTGAACATAAATCTAACCCTTCGGACGCAAACATTTTCATTTATGACAGTCCTTCGGCATTTACAGTAGTAAACATACCACTAACGCTCCGCTTGCTGAACTCGTACCATATTATTGCACGCATGGCTAAACTGCCACCTACAAATCACTGTAACAACTTACGAATCACAACTTGACAAACTGCCTGCATCGTAGCAAGCATAAACATGTGGCTTTTACATTCATATCTATTCGACACCGGTGTATCCACCGGAGAATCAGCAGCATGATAATGGCGTCTGGTAGCTAAACGGCTAACGCTACATAGCCATGGGCCACTTAAAAGTTATCCCACACCTTTGACACAGGCGAAGATCATTATAGTTTAGACTTACAAGTGAAATTACAACATCGCATGGCCTATGTCTGTTTTGCACCTTTACCTTTCTTTAAGCTCTCTCCATTCGCCAATTACCTTCCCCAGATGGACTCGTGGGAGCTCCCTCACGGTCCGAATCTCAGACAAGGCCTCTGCTTTAGCCCGAGCCTCCCGACCAATTAAGGTTGTATGATAGGCCCGAGCCCAACAGAAGCCCGACACATCTGATTTCCCTTGTTGTACGCACTCACCTTCCAATTGCAAGTTTGAGCCACTTCTGAATGTGTTTTGTAGCGTCCACCTGATCCATTTCTGTTATGGGTGTTCGCTGTTGACCGCTCCGGCTCACGGTCCGAAAATCTAGACAATGACTTGTTGTCATTCTCTGCTTTAAAACTCATAATAATTCAAGTTATTAGTAATAATACGTGGAAAACATTTCACAGCTGTGTGCGCAGTCGGATATGACGGACTCTGATAAATATAGTCAACCGTTATAATAACTTGTTGTCAAAGTAAATGTATTTATTATTAATAAATGGATATATGAATATCATTATGGTAGTGATCCTCATAAACTCGTAAACGATACTTGATTGTTAGAGATAAACAATGACTGAAAGACTCAAAAGTAGTCAGAGCCCGAACGCCCGACTGTGAGCCTGATGTGAGAACTCTTACTTAGCTCGGCCTTCTTGTAGGCCTGAAGAGCGAAACTCTTACCACAGATGGACTCGTGGGAGCCCGCTCCCTCACGGTCCGAATCTCAGACAAGGGTCATTCTCTGCTTTTTCCGCTGGCACTGACATGTAATTAACCTTACAATATCTGTGTAGGTTTCTGAACACGACCGTGCGCACCTACAGCACTCACGATGATCGGACATTAGTCTCGTCTTGGATGTCTGTACAGCAGGTTGTCACCGCGAGAACGAGAACTGCTACATGTATCCGGCTCGGGGGGCATGTCGTGAAACCATCTGAAATTATCTTGTGGCCCCCAGTAATAACTTACCCCATTAAATTTGTATAAATTTTTTATTTGCCTTAGTATTTGTTTCTTTTCTTTTAAGTTGAACCCATATTAGTTATTCCATATTAATAAAGACGTTTGTTTTACATAATGTTGTTTTATGTTTTATAGTCAAACAATCCTACAAATGACCTCTGTATGTATGTATGTAGAAGTACCACATTTACTACATAGGATAATGCTGTAGTATCCTTGAATTACTAAGTTACAGCTGTATCTAGAATTATCACAATAAGTACCTAGAAGTACCACTGTAAGTACCTCTGTAAGTACCACTGTAAGTACCTCTGTAAGTACCACAATAAGTACCTAGAAGTACCACTGTAAGTACCACTGTAAGTACCACTGTAAGTACCTCTGTAAGTACCACAATAAGTACCTAGAAGTACCACTGTAAGTACCACAATAAGTACCTCTAAGTACCACTGTAAGCACCTAGAAGTACCACTGTAAGTACCTCTGTAAGTACCACAATAAGTACCTAGAAGTACCACTGTAAGTACCACAATAAGTACCTCTAAGTACCACTGTAAGTACCACAATAACTACCTAGAAGTACCACTGTAAGTACCACAATAAGTACCACTGTAAGTACCTCTGTAAGTACCACAATAAGTACCTAGAAGTACCACTGTAAGTACCTCTGTAAGTACCACAATAAGTACCTAGAAGTACCACTGTAAGTACCTCTGTAAGTACCACAATAAGTACCTAGAAGTACCACTGTAAGTACCTAGAAGTACCACTGTAAGTACCATGGACTTACCGGCCCGTAATGTAAAGTGTTACCAGCTAATCTAAAGTGTTTCTTATTTTAATTCAAAAATACAGTAAAAACAGCAGCTGTCAGATGCAAAACATGGATAAATGTTATGTAAAAACACTAAACTGTGTGAAGGACTAAAACAGCCACAACGAGGTCAAAACTGTGGAAAAATCTCTGTTTTTAGGCCCCACCTCTTCTGTTTTGACCCAGTATTCTCCTTATCCAACACTTTCGATGTTTGCCGTGGATTCCCCTCGCGTCACTTTGCTTTTCCTGCGGGTAACGGCCAATGGAACCAACGGCCTAAAAATAACAGGACAAATATGTGAAGCAGATAACAGCCTCCGAGGCCTCTGGGAAATCTGCAGCGGACCCAGAGCAGGACATCCCAGCGGCCTGGGCCTGATTACAGCTGCTCTGGGTCCACACGCTCCGCAGCTTCAGAACCACCACAATGATAATGAAGCAGGTCACGGAAATTATACGTTTAATCCATAAATATTTAAAAATGTTTATGTCGGGGGTGAAAATGTTAAAATGCCTTTGAAACATCCGAACAAGGGACAGGGTTTGTACGGTTTATGTTCTTTCTGTGGCACAGATGTAAAGGGACGGACCGAGCCTTAATGTACAGACCGAGCCTTAATGTACAGACCGAGCCTTAATGTACAGACCAAGCCTTAATGCACAGACCGAGCCTTAATGTACAGACCGAGCCTTAATGTACAGACCAAGCCTTAATGTACAGACCGAGCCTTAATGTACAGACCAAGCCTTAATGCACAGACCGAGCCTTAATGCACAGACCGAGCCTTAATGCACAGACCAAGCCTTAATGCACAGACCGAGCCTTAATGCACAGACCGAGCCTTAATGCACAGACCGAGCCTTAATGTACAGACCGAACCTTAATGTACAGACCGAGCCTTAATGCACAGACCAAGCCTTAATGTACAGACCGAGCCTTAATGCACAGACCGAGCCTTAATGTACAGACCGAGCCTTAATGCACAGACCAAGCCTTAATGTACAGACCGAGCCTTAATGTACAGACCGAGCCTTAATGTACAGACCGAACCTTAATGCACAGACCGAGCCTTAATGTACAGACCGAGCCTTAATGTACAGACCGAACCTTAATGCACAGACTGAGCCTTAATGTACAGACCAAGCCTTAATGTACAGACCGAACCTTAATGTACAGACCAAGCCTTAATGTACAGACCGAGCCTTAATGCACAGACAGAGCCTTAATGTACAGACCGAACCTTAATGCACAGACCGAACCTTAATGTACAGACCGAGCCTTAATGTACAGACCGAACCTTAATGTACAGACCAAGCCTTAATGTACAGACCGAGCCTTAATGCACAGACCGAGCCTTAATGCACAGACCGAACCTTAATGCACAGACCGAGCCTTAATGTACAGACCGAGCCTTAATGTACAGACCGAGCCTTAATGCACAGACCGAACCTTAATGCACAGACCGAGCCTTAATGCACAGACCGAGCCTTAATGTACAGACCGAGCCTTAATGTACAGACCGAGCCTTAATGCACAGACCGAGCCTTAATGCACAGACCGAACCTTAATGCACAGACCGAGCCTTAATGCACAGACCGAGCCTTAATGTACAGACCGAGCCTTAATGCACAGACCGAGCCTTAATGTACAGACCGAGCCTTAATGTACAGACCGAGCCTTAATGTACAGACCGAGCCTTAATGCACAGACCGAGCCTTAATGTACAGACAGAGCCTTAATGCACAGACCGAGCCTTAATGTACAGACCGAGCCTTAATGTACAGACCGAGCCTTAATGTACAGACCGAACCTTAATGCACAGACCGAGCCTTAATGTACAGACCAAGCCTTAATGCACAGACCGAGCCTTAATGCACAGACCGAGCCTTAATGCACAGACCGAGCCTTAATGTACAGACCGAGCCTTAATGTACAGACCAAGCCTTAATGCACAGACCGAGCCTTAATGTACAGACCGAGCCTTAATGCACAGACCGAGCCTTAATGTACAGACAGAGCCTTAATGCACAGACCGAGCCTTAATGTACAGACCGAGCCTTAATGTACAGACCGAGCCTTAATGTACAGACCGAACCTTAATGCACAGACCGAGCCTTAATGTACAGACCAAGCCTTAATGCACAGACCGAGCCTTAATGCACAGACCGAGCCTTAATGCACAGACCGAGCCTTAATGTACAGACAGAGCCTTAATGTACAGACCGAGCCTTAATGCACAGACCGAGCCTTAATGCACAGAGCGAGCCTTAATGTACAGACCGAGCCTTAATGCACAGACCGAGCCTTAATGTACAGACCGAGCCTTAATGCACAGACCGAGCCTTAATGCACAGACCGAGCCTTAATGCACAGACCGAGCCTTAATGTACAGACCGAGCCTTAATGTACAGACCGAGCCTTAATGCACAGACCGAGCCTTAATGTACAGACCGAGCCTTAATGCACAGACCGAGCCTTAATGTACAGACCGAGCCTTAATGTACAGACCGAGCCTTAATGTACAGACCGAGCCTTAATGTACAGACCGAGCCTTAATGCACAGACCGAGCCTTAATGTACAGACCGAGCCTTAATGCACAGACCGAGCCTTAATGTACAGACCAAGCCTTAATGTACAGACCGAGCCTTAATGTACAGACCGAGCCTTAATGCACAGACCGAGCCTTAATGTACAGACCGAGCCTTAATGCACAGACCGAGCCTTAATGTACAGACCGAGCCTTAATGCACAGACCGAGCCTTAATGTACAGACCGAGCCTTAATGTACAGACCGAGCCTTAATGCACAGACCGAGCCTTAATGCACAGACCGAGCCTTAATGTACAGAGCGAGCCTTAATGTACAGACCGAGCCTTAATGCACAGACCGAGCCTTAATGTACAGACCGAGCCTTAATGTACAGACAGAGCCTTAATGCACAGACCGAGCCTTAATGTACAGACCGAGCCTTAATGCACAGACCGAGCCTTAATGTACAGACCGAGCCTTAATGCACAGACAGAGCCTTAATGCACAGACCGAGCCTTAATGTACAGAGCGAGCCTTAATGCACAGACCGAGCCTTAATGTACAGACCGAGCCTTAATGCACAGACCGAGCCTTAATGTACAGACCGAGCCTTAATGCACAGACCGAGCCTTAAGTAGTAAGTAGTAGTAAGTAGTAATCTTTATTTATATACCGCCTTTTCACTGCACATCGGAGTCTCAAAGCGGTTTACAATTGTTATTTTTGGGAGTGGGGGGACCTAATGTGTGTAATGTACAGACCGAGCCTTAATGCACAGACCGAGCCGTGGCGAGGTTAATAAATGTTTTATTATACGACTCTCGTCTGTGTCTTTACCAATGCTTTTGAGATATTTGTGAAGTATGTTCATGTCCGACTTGGTTTTGTGTGATACGGGCTGCGGACAGATTGTCATGGTAACGGCCCGAGGAAAGATATCAAATGTGATACGCGCTGTTCGGACCAATTGTCATGGTAACGGTCCGAGATGGGAAAATATCAGACCGGTAATCAGCCAATCAGAGCGTACGTACGGTCCAAGTCATATAATAAACAGGATATAATGTTGTATGGCAGAGGTGTCAAAGTCTTTTTTTCTGTGCTCTGAGGAGCACAGGGACTGGACTCCTGCTGGGACTCTAAGGAGCACAGGGACTGGACTCCTGCTGGGACTCTGAGGAGCACAGGGACTGGACTCCTGCTGGGACTGAGGAGCACAGGGACTGGACTCCTGCTGGGACTCTGAGGAGCACAGGGACTGGCCTCCTGCTGGGACTCTGAGGAGCACAGGGACTGGACTCCTGCTGGGACTCTGAGGAGCACAGGGACTGGACTCCTACTGGGACTGAGGAGCACAGGGACTGGACTCCTGCTGGGACTCTGAGGAGCACAGGGACTGGACTCCTGCTGGGACTGAGGAGCACAGGGACTGGACTCCTGCTGGGACTCTGAGGAGCACAGGGACCGGACTCCTGCTGGGACTGAGGAGCACAGGGACTGGACTCCTGCAGGTCACAGAGTCAGAACAAACCTCTACTGGTCAGGTCCTACCCTACACTACACTACACTACTCTACCCTCTACTCTGGTCTACTCTACCCTACCCTCTTATCTACTCTACTCTACTCTACTCTACTCTACCCTACCCTACCCTCATATCTACTCTACTCTACCCTACTTTACCCTACCCTACCCTCATACAGTATCTACTCTACTCTACTCTACTCTACCCTACTTTACCCTACCCTACCCTCATACAGTATCTACTCTACTCTACTCTACCCTACCCTATCCTCATATCTACTCTACTCTACTCTACTCTACCCTACTCTACCCTACCCTCATATCTACTCTACTCTACTCTACTCTACTCTACCCTACCCTATCCTCATATCTACTCTACTCTACTCTACTCTACCCTACTCTACCCTACCCTCATATCTACTCTACTCTACTCTACTCTACCATACCCTACCCTCATATCTACTCTACTCTACCCTACTTTACCCTACCCTACCCTCATACAGTATCTACTCTACTCTACTCTACTCTACCCTACTTTTCCCTACCCTACCCTCATACAGTATCTACTCTACTCTACTCTACCCTACCCTATCCTCATATCTACTCTACTCTACTCTACTCTACCCTACTCTACCCTACCCTACCCTCATATCTACTCTACTCTACTCTACCCTACTTTACCCTACCCTACCCTCATACAGTATCTACTCTACTCTACCCTACCCTATCCTCATATCTACTCTACTCTACCCTACTCTACCCTACCCTACCCTCATATCTACTCTACTCTACTCTACCCTACCCTACCCTCATACAGTATCTACTCTACTCTACTCTACCCTACCCTATCCTCATATCTACTCTACTCTACCCTACTCTACCCTACCCTCATATCTACTCTACTCTACTCTACCCTACCCTACTCTACCCTACCCTACCCTCATACAGTATCTACTCTACTCTACTCTACCCTACCCCATCCTCATATCTACTCTACTCTACCCTACTTTACCCTACCCTACCCTCATATCTACTCTACTCTACTCTACCCTACCCTACCCTCATACAGTATCTACTCTACTCTACTCTACCCTACCCTACTTTACCCTACCCTACCCTCATACAGTATCTACTCTACTCTACCCTACCCTCATATCTACTCTACTCTACCCTACCCTACCCTCATATCTACTCTACCCTACTCTACCCTCATATCTACTCTACTCTACTCTACCCTACCCTACCCTACCCTCATATCTACTCTACTCTACTCTACCCTACCCTCATAACTACTCCACCCTACCCTACCCTCATATCTACTCTACTCTACTCTACCCTACCCTACCCTCATATCTACTCTACCCTACTCTACCCTCATATCTACTCTACTCTACCCTACCCTACCCTACCCTACCCCCATATCTACTCTACTCTACTCTACCCTACCCTACTCTACTCTACCCTACCCTCATATCTAATCTACTCTACTCTACACTACCCTACCCTACTCTACTCTACCCTACCCTCATATCTACTCTACTCTACCCTACCCTACTTTACCCTACCCTACCCTCATACAGTATCTACTCTACTCTACCCTACCCTCATATCTACTCTACTCTACTCTACTCTACCCTACCCTACCCTACCCTACCCTCATATCTACTCTACCCTACTCTACCCTCATATCTACTCTACTCTACTACTACCCTACCCTACCCCCATATCTACTCTACTGTACTCTACTCTACTCTACTCTACTCTACTCTACCCTATCCTACTCTACTCTACCCTACCCTCATATCTACTCTACTCTACTCTACTCTACCCTACCCTACCCTCATACAGTATCTACTCTACTCTACTCTACCCTACCCTACCCTACCCTCATACAGTATCTACTCTACTCTACCCTACCCTCATATCTACTCTACTCTACCCTACCCTACCCTCATATCTACTCCACCCTACCCTACCCTCATATCTACTCTACTCTACTCTACCCTACCCTACCCTCATATCTACTCTACCCTACTCTACCCTCATATCTACTCTACTCTACTCTACCCTACCCTACCCTACCCCCATATCTACTCTACTCTACTCTACTCTACTCTACCCTACCCTACTCTACTCTACCCTACCCTACCCTCATATCTACTCTACTCTACTCTACTCTACTCTACTCTACCCTACCCTCATATCTACTCTACTCTACTCTACCCTCATATCTACTCTACTCTTCTCTACTCTACCCTACCCTACCCTCATATCTACTCTACTCTACTCTACCCTACCCTACCCTCATATCTACTCTACTCTACCCTACTTTACCCTACCCTACCCTCATACAATATCTACTCTACTCTACTCTACTCTACCCTACCCTCATATCTACTCTACTCTACCCTACTTTACCCTACCCTACCCTCATACAATATCTACTCTACTCTACTCTACTCTACCCTCATATCTACTCTACTCTTCTCTACTCTACCCTACCCTACCCTCATATCTACTCTACTCTACTCTACTCTACCCTACCCTACCCTCATATCTACTCTACTCTACCCTACTTTACCCTACCCTACCCTCATACAATATCTACTCTACTCTACTCTACTCTACCCTACTCTACCCTACCCTCATATCTACTCTACTCTACTCTACTCTACTCTACCCTACCCTCATATCTACTCTACTCTACTCTACCCTCATATCTACTCTACTCTTCTCTACTCTACCCTACCCTACCCTCATATCTACTCTACTCTACTCTACTCTACCCTACCCTACCCTCATATCTACTCTACTCTACCCTACTTTACCCTACCCTACCCTCATACAATATCTACTCTACTCTACTCTACTCTACCCTACCCTACCCTCATATCTACTCTACTCTACCCTACCCTACCCTCATATCTACTTGATAAAGCTGTTTCAGCTACAGTTGAACCTGATGAAATCTCGCACAGCAAAGAGACAAAGTTAATCTTTTACTTGTTACATTGTACAAGGAGAATGTCTTGACAGAGGCAAGGCACAGACCCAGCCTCTCTCAGGACAAGTCTGAAGATCCACAGTCTGCAAGCCCCTTTTGGTAGAACAAGACACACCTTCGTATGCAGATGGGAAAGGAAGAAACCAAACACAACAAAAGGCACTTAGCATATGAGCTCCCCAGACCTCCCGGTGTCTTCCTGAAGCTAAAGTGAATTACAATACAGAGCATTCAGCACATAGCCACATATGATTTACCAAAATGATAACTTAAGTTACATTCCAATATCACTACTCTACTCTACTCTACTCTACTCTACCCTACCCTACTCTACCCTACCCTACCCTCATATCTACTCTACTCTACTCTACTCTACCCTACCCTACTCTACCCTACCCTACCCTCATATCTACTCTACTCTACTCTACTCTACCCTACCCTACTCTACCCTACCCTACCCTCATATCTACTCTACTCTACTCTACCCTACCCTACTCTACCCTACCCTCATATCTACAGTACTCTACCCTACTCTACCCTACCCTACCCTCATATCTACTCTACTCTACTCTACTCTACCCTACCCTACCCTACCCACACCCACTCTACTCTACTCCTAGCGACCTACCCACAACAAACCAGTATCTGTGGAAATTCCTTGGTAGCCATGGCTTCCAGCAGCACTCTGACCATTCACGGTCAGTTATAATACTTTTCAGTATTAATACAGTTTCAGCTCAGTCTGGATTAGAGTTTGAAAAATCTGCTGTTTGTGACCAGACAGATTTTGTTTTGGTGAAGTCTTTTGTCATTCAAGCTTTTGTCCCATTTTAAATTAAAACATGACATTTGAACTAAAATAACAAAGATTATATTGTGTTTTTGTTGTTATTATTATTAACCAGGAAAATATGAACTCAAGGATCTGCATGTGTTGTCCTCTTTGTTACCACCAGATGGAGCTCTGGAGCTGGGATTCTCACACCGCACATCCACAACATACAATGATTGTTAGGATTGATATTCGTTCAGATAATTGTGATAAATGTGAACATTCTAATAATCTTATTCAGAGTTGTAAAAAACAGATATTCCTGCAGGTGTTCAATCTTTCTTCAAAGTAAGAAAAAGTCAATAAAATCTGAGAGGTTTGCTTCAGAATCCAGAATAACATTGAAATAGACGTGTGTCATTGGAGTAATGTGGAATGATCTTAAGTTAATTAATACATTATCAATATTTAAAACTACCTTAAAATGTGAAATAATTAATTCATAGACCATGCCTTTAAATTCATAATAATAATAAAAATATAGCAAACATAGAAAAGTGAACAAAAATTCCAAATCTTGTTCAATTAATATAGTAAGTTAAGTTTATATCTTAATTGTGTTTTGTTAATGTTTAAACAGATAAATGTTGTAATAACTAAACAAATGAGTTGATTTTCCAAAAACACATTTGATCATTTTCAGGAGTTTAATCAAACGGATAAATGTTCCTGTTCTTTGTCTAAATCTGCATAAATCCAGTGATAAAAATGAACCCAGATGCCCCGAGACAGCTCCAACCTCCTCTACACATTCACACCATGAGGCTAATCTGTGAAGTGTGTTGCCCAAGGACACAACTGCAGTTCTGTCTGCCGAGCACCGACCGGGCCATGCACTGCTTAGCTTCTGGAGTTCAGGATTTGAATAATAAATGTGTTATAACTTTAGCAGCAATGATGAGAATGTAAAAAAGGAAACATTTGATACATGTTTTATTAAATTTAAACAAATCCAATAAAAATGATAAAGAGCAAGAGATAAACTGAGGCAGAACACTGCACTGCATCCAGGGAGACAGCAGGGGGCAGTGTTCTGTATTTTGACTATTCATTCATTATTATAATCTTTGTTTGGTTTTCTATTCTTTTTCAGACACACACACACAGCCACACACAGACACAGACACACACACACACACACATACACGTTTTTGTTACCTGGTGGGTCCCTTTGACAGGGCCGTTCAGAATGGGACCCATAGACATAATCTTTTTTTACTGGGACTACTTTAAGTAATACAAAACAGTCAATAGAAACCAAACAACTATTTTAAAGGAATTTTATTTTAGTTTTTTTTTTCGAATTGCAGTGATTCTATTTTTGACATAGAATTTAATGCCACTCCATGTCCGATGTCTAAGGTCATCTGGTGAGGCATTAATGCAGGCCAGGCAGTGAGACTTCCCAGGGACCTTTCCAGTCTGTATGAAAGGTGTCATGGTCTTCTCCACAGCCTTCACCTCAGATGCAGACCATGGCTTTCTCTAACGTTCTAGGGAGAGAAATAAAAATATATTAGCAATATACACTCCCAGGGTGAGGACCAAGCAGCCTGGCTGTAATCCCCCACCTGGTACACTTACCAGAAGGGGCACTGCCACTACCATGGGGTGCATCTGGATGAATGGTTGAAGGTTCTCCGCTTGAAGTTTCTTTTAGCCCGTCCGTTTGTGAGAGGATCTCTACTGCTCTCCCTGTCGCACAGAAAATAAAAATACAAGTGGCCTTTAGGGGAAAAAAATTATACATATTTTAAAAATATCAAGAATTACCTTCAGGCTCAATTTGTATCTGGTCGAGGCTCTTTCCTTTGAATTCCGTCACTCTTCCCTGCTCCATGGCCATCAACACTTTGCTGATTTTGGCCAGCTCCAGTGTCCCCTCTGGTAGTCTGTAATATTGCCTGTGGATGCGAATGTCGTGGCCGAGGAAGTTGGCTAGTATGTCCATCTCATTCTCTTTCATATTGAGAACTGTAGACATAGTAGCTATGTGCTTTCTAAGTTTGGTTGAGGATAGCATCTCTGGATG
Source organism: Knipowitschia caucasica (assembly GCA_964034765.1). Taxonomy (NCBI): domain Eukaryota; kingdom Metazoa; phylum Chordata; class Actinopteri; order Gobiiformes; family Gobiidae; genus Knipowitschia; species Knipowitschia caucasica. The sequence goes on along the minus strand of OZ035835.1, from coordinate 1,635,516 downwards.
CACCGCACCACATTCTTTGGCTACCTGGCGTAGGGAGTCTGATCCCCTGATGTGGGTGTCTGCGCCCGGGCGGGAAAAGAAGTATGGGTTATGGTCAGAGATGGAACAGGCCCTTCTGTTCTCCACCAGCACCTCCATCGAAGCAATCATTTCAGGAGTCAAAAGAACCGGCACTTTCCGACTTCTTTTCCCTTTAATTTCAATGCGTTGAAAATGCTGACACAGCTTTTTCTCAAGTTGGGACAGTCCCAGAGCAATGTCAGAATGGATCCCAGTCTTACTTCTTAAGGTAAAGGCTGTCAGTGGCATCTTTGAAACCTCACCTTCCCTTCTTCGATTGAAAATGATGACCTCACAAAGAGTCAAAACTGCCAGTTTAGACCAATGCTTAGACGTTGGCTCACTTATTAGGGTTTGCACATATTCAGGTCGACATACCTCAATATGTGCATGCATGGCTCTAACGTCCTCAGTCAGAGGGAGCAGGTCCGGAGTGTTCCACTTGGCTTGCCGGAGGGTCTGTAGGGCAGCAGAAGAAACACAGACGTCCCACCTCTTCTCAAAAAGCAGCCGGCTTCGTTGGAGGTTTTTAATAAATAGTTCATCAACACAATGCTCCATTTTTGAGTCACATTCAAGAATATCTGCTAGCTTTCTGAGGCTATGGCCGAGTTTGAGGGCCAAGGATGGAGTCTTGTATTGATTTGTTTCCTCATCATATCCAGCCACAGACCTGACTGCATCAATCACATGGTTAAAGTTGGAAGGAATAAAGAAATCCTTAATTGTTTTCAGTTTCCCTGCAGTTTTTGCTTCGTTAATTAACCTACCGACTTCTCTCATTTTCTGCCTAATGTAATCATGCTTAGTCTTATCATGCCCGTGTTTTAAGTACAGGTGCTCTCCGAGTCTCAGAATCCCCTTTTCTGCTTTGACAACACCCGTGACCTCATCCTGATGCATTGCCCAAATTAAAGACCACAGCTTTTTGCTGATGCCCTCCGGTACAGGCTGGGCTAGGGAGCAGAGGGACTGGACCCTACTTCTACCTGGTTTAGCCTGGTTTAGCCTGGTTTAGCCTGGGCATCTTTCTGTGAAAGCCGGCACCTGGCCACATGCCTCCACAGCGACTTTTGCTTAAGCAATGCCCCACAGTCTATACAGTGCAAAAACTCACTGGATTTAACTGGGCAATTTGGCTGTTTAGCTGGGACTAAAGTTCCAATGCCGGCCTTTAAAACCTCAAAATTGTGCTCACGGTTTCCACTATTCCTGATCAAATCAAAGTGAAGTTTACGTGCTTTAGATTTCACAGGTAGAGCCAATGCTCTGGCTACGTCACTTTCATTTCCATGTTTTCTAGTCAAATGACGGGACATTTTGTGGCAGGACATTGAACAGTAGAGGCAGAAGTGTCTCTTGCTGTAAACTCGCCCCCCATTTTTCTTCTTTTGCAGCTGCATGATAACAATCTTATTTGCCTTTGGTTCGTCACTTTCCAAGTCTTGAAGAAAAGTGTTTTTTATTCATTCATTTTCAAGCCCTTTATTGTCCATTTCTGGGTCAGGGGGGTGGCAATGAGAGCTGCCACCCATTGCTCATAGCACCAGTCTCTCGCTGATCTTCTGCAGGGGGTGAGTCCACAGGAAGATGGCTGCTCCGTCAGCCGTGAAACAGCCTTGATCTTTCAGCGGGGGCTTCAGGCAACGTGGGGTTAAGTGTCTTGCCCAAGGACACAACGACAGTAGACATCAGTGGGAGCAGTTGGAGTAGGTCCCATGGTGGGAATCGAACTCACAACCTCCAGGCTCAAAGGCCACTGCTCTACCAACTGAGCAAAAGTGTTTTTGATTTTTCTTTTTCCATACTTTTTTACAGGTTTCTTCTTGACAGTTAAATTGTCAGAATCTGAGTCGACTTCATCAATTAGGGACTCTTGACTAAGCTGCACAAACAACAAATAATTTGTAATAATTCTATATAACAATTTGAAGTCATGACTTGTAGTCAGCACTTACCAGTGGTTTGTAAGCGTGCGCTTCAGTGTGCTGCTCTGTGATTGGCTGCAGCCTAATGAACCACACACTTGCACCTTTTTCTAGCCTGACACCTGATTTCCTCTGTTGTGCTGCTCCATGATTGGCTCCAGCCTCTGTTGTGCTGCTCCATGATTGGCTCCAGCCTCTGTTGTGCTGCTCCATGATTGGCTCCAGCCTGCTGGACTGAAATTGCCCCAGTGTGCCCCTCCTTGATATCCCGCAACCCACCACCAGGGTTCCGACACATAACACACTTTTTTCAGGAAAGTAAACCTCCAGGGGTCCTTTCCATATTTTTACAGAGACTGCATAAGGACCGTTAGAAAAGCATTACCCATTGATTATTAAGCTTGGACCAGTGGGGTCCGGTGTTCGGGCCCCACCACGTAAAACCAGTCCCCATGACGTGAGTGGAATCTCAGGTTATGGAACCCACCAGGAGTTGAAAACAAGTGCACACACACACACACTCACACACTCAGACACACACAGAAACATACAGACACACACACACACACACACACACACATGAACACTTACATAATTCCAGGACAGTACTTTCTTTTTCTCTTTGTTCTTTTCTTATTGTAAGTATTATTTTCTTTGGTCATTGCTCCGGAGGTCTTGTCGATAACACTTTGTATACGCTGCAAAAAATGTCAAAATATGAGGTCGTTTTTGCTTGAATCAAGTGTTTTTTATCTTAATTTTACTCATTCCGACAAGATTCATTTAGTCTGATTTTTAAAAACTGTTGCTTTTCTCTTTCCAAAGGAGACATTTTGCTTTGTCCCATCGGAGAATCTTATTTTAAGGCAGTCAGAATGTCATTTTTTTGTCTGTTTTTGGTCACTTTCTGCAGTGTATGACCTTATATTTATTCATTTATTTGTAAATTCACTCTTTTCCTTCAGTCTCCAGTCTCCTCCAAGTTCAAACATCTCCTGTTTTCTGTACTGCCTTAAATATGATGATCATTTGGACCACAGAGTGAGTGCTGGGGTCTGGTCTGGCCCTGGTCTTGGACTCAGAGAGGCTGTTTCTGGCCCTGGTCTTGGACTCAGAGAGGCTGTTTCTGGTCCTGGTCTTGGACTCAGAGAGGCTGTTTCTGGTCCTGGTCTTGGACTCAGAGAGGCTTTTTCTGGTCCTGGTCTTGGACTCAGAGGCTGTTTCTGGCCCTGGTCTTGGACTCAGAGAGGCTGTTTCTGGTCCTGGTCTTGGACTCAGAGGCTGTTTCTGGCCCTGGTCTTGGACTCAGAGAGGCTGTTTCTGGTCCTGGTCTTGGACTCAGACGCTGTTTCTGGCCCTGGTCTTGGACTCAGAGGCTGTTTCTGGTCCTGGTCTTGGACTCAGAGGCTGTTTCTGGCCCTCCCATTGGACCGTGTATTTTAGCCTGAGCCTGGACTAATTTCTCCGCTCTCTTCATCAGGCAGCGCTCCGTCGGGAACATTCTGCTTTGGTCCCAGAGCTGAGTCCAAAGTGAGAGAGCCTGTTTCTGGTCCTGGTCTTGGACTCAGAAAGGCTGTTTCTGGTCCTGGTCTTGGTCTTGGACTCAGAGAGGCTGTTTCTGGATCCAGAGTCCAGAGACTTGGGGCCGAGAGGAGTTTGTGAGTTTGAGGCAAAACCTGAATGAGTTTTTGTTACTTTTGTTTGTGAGAAATCCACAAATAATCTGCTTCAAGATGTTTATACTGGATTCTTATGACCATCTGCAGGTGAAAGCCAGACCATGTCACACCTCAGAAGCTAAGCAGGGCAGGGCCTGGTTAATACTGTGATGGGAGACCTCTGGGAACAGCAGGTGCCACAGTGGGGCGGCTGCGGCTGTAAAGTGCCAAACTGTGGTTGTGTCCTTAGGCAAGACACTTCCCCCACATCAGAATGAGTCTGGTGTGTGTGTGAATGGTTGGTGATGGTGGGAGGGGCCGAAGGCACAGACTGGTTGCCTCGCTTCTGTCAGTGTGCCCCAGGGCAGCTGTGGCTACAGTAGTAGTTTATCACCACCGTGTTTGGAGAGAGAGAATAAACAATAATAATGATGATGATAATGATAATAATGATAGTAATAATAATATTAGTGAGTGCACATTTGTATCCAGAAAAGTGTCTTACAGAACATGTCTCCTTTAAGTTAAATCATGTGACATCATCTCACATTATTCAGTCGTTCCTCGTGTTTTGGCTTCGCTCCCAGAAATTCCATGGCAGTGATTTCACCGTCACTCGTTTGAACAAAACCTGACCTTTCCTTTAGTTCAAACACGCAGAGCGCACGGTCACAGGTTTTTATAAACCGTTGCCACAGGCTGTGGTCACATGAACTGTGCTGTAGTACAACACTCGGTCCAGATGGTGGCGCTAATACTAACTCCAGAGACGACCTCGTCCGAGTTCAGTTTCCGTTTCTCTTCCTGTTTACATTCTGCTGCTGTAGCCAAGCCCCGGTGATCCAAGATGGCGCCGTATTAAAATGAATGGTTTGTGCTCAGTGGCGCTTTGTGCCGGCCTGGCGCGGTCGCTAACATATTAGGTTGCTAACATATTAGCGGAACTCGCCTGGAACTCTCAAAGATCCATGAAACTCTCAAAGATCTATGAAACTCTCAAAGATCTATGGGAAACTCTCAAAGATCTATGGGAAACTCAAAGATCTATGGGAAACTCAAAGATCTATGGGAAACTCTCAAAGATCTATGGGAAACTCTCAAAGATCTATGGGAAACTCTCAAAGATCTATGGGAAACTCTCAAAGACCCAAGATCTATGAGAAACTCTCAAAGATCTATGAGAAACTCTCAAAGATCTATGGGAAACTCTCAAAGATCTATGGGAAACTCTCAAAGATCTATGAGAAACTCTCAAAGATCTATGATAAACTCTCAAAGATCTATGGGAAACTCTCAAAGATCTATGGGAAACTCTCAAAGATCTATGAGAAACTCTCAAAGATCTCTGGTAAACTCTCAAAGATCTATGGGAAACTCTCAAAGATCTATGAGAAACTCTCAAAGATCTATGAGAAACTCTCAAAGATCTATGATAAACTCTCAAAGATCTATGGGAAACTCTCAAAGATCTATGGGAAACTCTCAAAGATCTATGAGAAACTCTCAAAGATCTATGATAAACTCTCAAAGATCTATGGGAAACTCTCAAAGATCTATGTGAAACTCTCAAAGATCTATGGGAAACTCTCAAAGATCTATGAAACTCTCAAAGATCTATAGGAAACTCTCAAAGATCTATGAGAAACTCTCAAAGATCTATGGGAAACTCTCAAAGATCTATGAGAAACTCTCAAAGATCTCTGGGAAACTCTCAAAGATCTATAGGAAACTCTCAAAGATCTATGAGAAACTCTCAAAGATCTATGGGAAACTCTCAAAGATCTATGAGAAACTCTCAAAGATCTCTGGGAAACTCTCAAAGATCTATGGGAAACTCTCAAAGATCTATGAGAAACTCTCAAAGATCTATGGGAAACTCTCAAAGATCTATGAGAAACTCTCAAAGATCTATGGGAAACTCTCAAAGGTCTATGGGAAACTCTCAAAGATCTATGAGAAACTCTCAAAGATCTATGGGAAACTCTCAAAGATCTATGGGAAACTCTCAAAGATCCATGGGAAACTCTCAAAGGTCTATGGGAAACTCTCAAAGATCTATGGGAAACTCTCTGTATTTGGGCATCGTCTGGTCCTCCCGGTTCTGTGCAGTGGATGAACTCCCATAATTCTTTGCACCAAATAAGCTTGTAAGGCTCTAATGCATGTGCACAGAGGGTCTCACGCACGTGCACAGAGGGTCTCACGCACGTGCACAGAGGGGCTCGGCTCTGACCAATCAGAGCAGTTCATCAGAGCGGGAGTTAGAGCCAGAGCCAGAGGAGCAGAGTTTGTGGCACTAAAGTGTGGATTTAAACAAAACCGAAGGATTTAAGAAGAAAAACAGTTCAGGACGACAAGAGACACTAACATCCACACAAACTCTGACCTTTATGAAAGATGTGGGTTCTCTGTCAGGTTCTCTGTCAGGTTCTCTGTCAGGTTCTCTGTCAGGTTCTCTGTAGGTTCTCTGTCAGGTTCTCTGTTGTAGGTTCTCTGTAGGTTCTCTGTAGGTTCTCTGTCAGGTTCTCTGTAGGTTCTCTGTCAGGTTCTCTGTTGTAGGTTCTCTGTAGGTTCTCTGTAGGTTCTCTGTCAGGTTCTCTGTCAGGTTCTCTGTTGTAGGTTCTCTGCAGGGTCTCTGTAGGTTCTCTGTCAGGTTCTCTGTCAGGTTCTCTGTAGGTTCTCTGTTGTAGGTTCTCTATAGGTTCTCTGTAGGTTCTCTGTAGGTTCTCTGTCAGGTTCTCTGTCAGGTTCTCTGTAGGTTCTCTGTAGGTTCTCTGTAGGTTCTCTGTCAGGTTCTCTGCAGGTTCTCTGTAGGTTCTCTGTCAGGTTCTCTGTAGGTTCTCTGTCAGGTTCTCTGTAGGTTCTCTGTTGTAGGTTCTCTGTAGGTTCTCTGTAGGTTCTCTGTAGGTTCTCTGTCAGGTTCTCTGTCAGGTTCTCTGTAGGTTCTCTGTAGGTTCTCTGTCAGGTTCTCTGTCAGGTTCTCTGTCAGGTTCTCTGTCAGGTTCTCTGTCAGCTGAGGTTGAGCTGTTTTAATTTACATTGAGTTCTATGGGGAAAATTTCTGGGTAGCCCACGTGAATTTAGTCTGGTCTAGTCTGGTCTAGTCTGGTCTAGTCTGCAGAATCCCCCGAACACATGGTTCTTCAGCTCCATGCTAGTAATACCTTATCCAGTTATTTTTATAGATCCATGACTGTAGCTAACAACTACTGTACACTCAAATGTAATATCCATGACAAGGAAAACATGAAATACACACTTAGGTATTACAACATTCAAGTAACAAAAAAATTATACATAAAATGGATGAACATTGCATTAATTTCTATTTTATATTATCTATTTATTTATTTATTATATATCTATTTTTTCTTATTTTTGACATGGCACCACTTCCTCGTTTTGCTTGGAATGTCCCACACAATGGTTTTCAATGATCGTCCACAGTGTAAAAATACAGTAACTTAAAAGAAATCTCTCTCTCAATGTAGACCATAAATGAAATTATAACTGTGGAGAGTAAAGCAGACCCGAGGCAAAGAATCAGGTTTGTAAATTAGTAACATCATAAAAAAGAACATTACAAGCAAATAAATACCATTAACTGCTTCTATAGTTTAAACTGTTTCTATAGTTTCTTTATTTCAGGAGTCACATGACAGCAACACCCACACGTGTCCACCAGAGGGCAGTGTCAGCAAGCCTATATTCTGAGCGCTTCTGTCCTTCAGGATTTTAAAGGCAGGTTCTTTAAAATCCTACCAAAAAAAACCTCATTTGTGCAGAACCCTCAGAGTGAGACTGTGGTTTTATTCTTGAAGTGGTTTGAAAGGTTCGTGTCCAAAATGATACGGTGAGTTTGAAAATAACACCACCATCTTCACCTGGTCGCACCACACCACAGTACACATTACATTTCTTAAATCATGATGGACTGTGTGGATGTCTAAAGCCTGGGGATGTATGGGTCATTTTACCATAATAAAAACACAGAACAGCACGATCTGAGAGAAGGACGTTCTTAAATACACTTGGCCTTTGTGTTCGTGAACGATGGCGTCTCTGCTCCGTGTCACGTGTTGAGCTGAAGAAGAAGCTGCTGTCTCCTGAGACGCTCAATAATAAGGCTTTGTTTGTGGAAAAACACAGCCCTGAGAATTATTCACCTCCGTCTCCATTGTGTGGCTTTTGCTTTTTATTGATCCATTGATTTGATTAATTAAAGCAGAAATAATGCACCTTAACTCACTGACTGCTGCCGTTTTTGATGATGTCAGCGATTTTTAAAGACCCACAGAATATTATGTGGTATTACTATGGGAAATATGAAACCAGATTCTGAAAGACTGGATTGTCTACTTTCATCAGCAAAAGTAAGTTAGTTTCTAGAGAGTTTTGTTCTTCTGTGATCCCCAGTCAAAAAGAGGAAAAAGTGGCAAAAATCACCAGTCTCACCAGTCTGGTAGTCAATGAGTATTTACAATATTTATATTCTCTTGTTTATGGAGAAACTTTGGTCAATTTGTGTGTTTCCTGCTGCAAAAATGTATAAAATCTGAGGTAAAAATAGCACAAATTGAGTAAATGTTATCTTAGTTTGAGCACATTCTGACCTAAAACAAGATTCTTCAAAGGGACAAAGTATTTGATCACATTTTGACTTGTCTCAGGTTAAAGTCAGAGTCAGAATGTGCACAAATCAAGATAAAAACCAATTGACTCAAGCAAATAATATCTCATGTTTTATGTTTTTTGCAGTGTTATTCACTCTCTTGTGCTCCTCAATCCTGTGTTGTAACTTGCGATGCAACACTGACATTTCCCCACAACAACAGGATCCTTGAATCTTACTTTTGCAGTAAAAACACTCGTGTCCAAACTGAGGCCCGCGAGCCAAATGTGGTCCTTTGTGTCATGGTGTGCGGCCCTCTCACACCTGCCAACACAAAGTAGTCTTCACAGTGTCATCCAGCCAACTTCAGCTCTGCCAACAAAGGCTAGTTATTCCATCCAGTGGTTTACTTTGTTATTTGTTTTTGATTGTGTCTCAGATTTCCATGTATGACGCTAATGTAGCTATGGTGGCAATTCATGTTAGCCTGGTCGTACCACACCATAGTGCTAGTTTCATTTTGTACTTTGCTTCATTGACTCCGTTAACAGGTGGGAGGGGCTAACTCCTTTTGCAGATTGAAACCATTGGATCTGACTTTAGCATTTAGCCTAGCTTTAGCCATCTCCTTTGCTGCGAACAGAGCCTCGGGGGAGTAGCGCCACAATCTTTTCAGCGATTACATTTTACTAAACATTCCTCTTGCTCCGGCTTCAGTTTCTTGATAGAACCAGAACAGATTGCTCTGATTGGTCGGATGGAATTCAACAGATTGTAATCACAAACACAGGGACCAGACCCAGACGTTACAGCAGGACATGATGATTGAGCAGAGAGTACGTATGGATAAGACCAGGCTAAATTCATGCTATAGTAAAGGAGGAGCAGGAGGATCACCCCCGACCCAGGATGAAGGGGATGAAGATGGCTGGATGATTCTGCTGCTGCACGGTGGGTGTCTGAGTCCCATTTTCAGCCAGTGAAAGACAGTAGAGGACGGTGTAATCTTAGAGCCTTCTATTGTATGAAATCTGTTGTGATTCAGACTTGGTGCTGGTCTCTTGCAGAAGGTTGTTGGCTCCATCCCGCTCCTTCGGACCGCTTCAGGAACAACACACATGAGTTCAGTTGTTCTGCTGCGTCTGAATGATCCGTGTAAAAGTATAAAGTGTGTATTTATCTCACTGTTCCATCTCCCTCACACTGCCCCCTCCCCCAGGACTGCAGGCTGCACAGAGGGAGGTGTGTTGTGTGTCTGTGTGTGTGTGTGTGTGTGTCTCTGTGTCACCTCCACAGCACGTATAACAATGCAACAGCCAGAGAAGCTTTTTGAGCTAACTCACTTTGCACCTGTGGATACTGAAACTGTCAAAAAGATAATCATGAGTCTGAGCTCCTCCACATGTAGCCTGGATATATTGCCCTCTAAATTTCTGAAGTCCGTCCTGAGCAGTTTGTTACCTTCACTGACACAAATAGTAAACATGTCTCTGTCGTCAGGAACATTTCCTATGGCCCTAAAAACAGCAGTCATAAGACCTCTCCTAAAAAAGAGCAGTCTGGATCCTGCGGGACTTCAAAATTATCGCCCCATATCGAATCTGCCATTCATTGGAAAAATTCTTGAAAAAGTGGCCTCCCAACAACTTACTGAATTTTTAACAATGAATAATTCTTTTGATATGTTCCAGTCTGGGTTTAGACCCCACCACAGCACTGAGACCGCTCTAGTGAAGGTAACAAACGACATTCGACTTCACACTGATGCAGGTAAAGTCACAGTTTTGGTCATGTTAGATCTTAGTGCCGCGTTCGACACTGTCGACCATGAGATCCTCATGCAGAGACTGGAGGACTGGGTTGGTGTCACTGGCACAGCCCTAGACTGGTTTAGGTCTTACCTGGAGGATAGGAAGTACTCTGTGGAGATTGGAGACTGCGTCTCAGATGATGTGGCCCTGACCTGTGGAGTACCACAGGGGTCGATCCTGGGACCTCTCCTAAATAATCTCTACATGCTGCCGTTAGGTCAGTTAATACAAAGAAACAAAGTGTCCTACCACAATTACGCCGACGACACTCAGATCTATGTCTCACTGACTGCAGGAGAACATGGACCACTGGATTTGCTCCTTCACTGTATCCAACAGATCAGTGACTGGATGCAAAATAATTTCCTCCAGCTAAATGCAGACAAAACCGAAATCATTGTCTTTGGTCCCCAGAAACAAAGAGAGGGCGTCATTTGTCAACTTCAGTCTCTCTCCCTACTTCCTTCAGACAAGGTCAGAAATTTGGGGGTAATACTGGACCCAGACCTAAATTTCAATAGCCACATAAAATCAATAACATCAACAGCTTTTTACCATCTGAAGAACATTGCCAAAGTTAGAAATATAGTGTCCAGGGCAGACTTGGAGATTCTTGTCCATGCATTTGTCTCCAGCAGGCTAGACTACTGCAATGGCCTGCTTACAGGTCTGTCCAAACAGACCTGTAAGCAGCTGCAGTACATCCAAAATGCAGCAGCTCGAGTCCTGACAGGAACCAGGAAGTATGACCATATTAGTCCGGTCCTCAGGTCTTTGCACTGGCTTCCTGTGGCTCAAAGAATAGATTTTAAAACAGCTCTGCTTGTGTACAAGTCTCTCCATGGCCTTGCACCAAAATACATTAGTGACATGTTGGTGTCATATGAACCAGCCCGGACTCTGAGGAGCACAGGGACTGGCCTCCTGCTGGTGCCCAGAGTGAGAACCAAACATGGGGAGGCTGCGTTTCAGATCCATGCAGCTAAGATCTGGAACAATCTCCCTGAAAATGTGAGGGAGGCGTCTACTCTGTCAATGTTCAAATCCAGGTTAAAGACTGTTCTGTTTGCCTGTGCATATAACTGAAGGATTTTATCTCCATTTCTAATGCACTGTTGTCATTTATTTATTTATTTTTTTAAATTTCTTGTGTAATTTTGAAAGTTTTAATGGTTTTTTTCTTTTGTGTGATTTTAATGTTTTAATTGTGTTTTAATCTTTTGTGTGATTTTAATGTTTTAATTGTGTTTTAATCTTTTGTGTGATTTTAATGTTTTAATTGTGTTTTAATCTTTTGTGTGATTTTAATGTTTTAATTGTGATTCTGGTGTTTGTTTGATGTGATGATTCGTGATGTGGACTGTGAAGCGCTTTGTGTTGCCCTGTGTATGAAAGGCGCTCTACAAATAAACTTTGATTGATTGATTGATTGATATTTGTTAAAAAAGTTTAAATTATCCAATAAATTTCATTCCACTTCACGATTGTGTCCCACTTGTTGTTGATTCATGACAAAAATTAAAATTGTATATCTTTATGTTTGAAGCCTGAAATGTGGCAAAATGTTGAAAGGTTCAAGGGGTCGAATACTTTCGCAAGGCACTGTACATATAGACACAGGTATAGGTAGGGCGACAGTAGCTCAGTTGGTAGAGCATTGGCCTTCAGGCCTGAAGGTCGTTGGTTCAATTCCCACCTCTGCACCTTCTCCACCGACTCCCACTGATGACTGCTGTCGTTGTGTCCTTGGGCAAGACACTTAACCCCACTTTGCCCAAAGCCCCCACTGAAAGATCAAGGCTATGCTCACACTCAGAGAGCAGCCGTCCTCCTGTGGACTCACCACCTGCAGAGGGTCAGTGAGGGGCTGGTGCTATGAGACTTGGGTGGCATCTCTGACTGCCACCCCCCTGACCCAGAAATGGATTAAAGGGTAGAAAATGGATGGATGGATGGATGGATGGACATATAGATACAGAGACACAGGTACATATAGAGACACAGATTAAGAATAGGGGAAATTTCAAGAATAGTATTTTTTTTCCCGGTTTGGTTCTGGAGGAAAACAAGCAGCTCAGTGTTGGTCGCACTGAAGCGTCTGAAGCGTCTGAAACGTCTGAAGCGTCTGAAGCGTCTGAAACGTCTGAAACGTCTGAAGCGTCTGAAGCGTCTGAAGCGTCTGAAGCGTCTGAAACGTCTGAAACGTCTGAAGCGTCTGAAGCGTCTGAAGCGTCTGAAACGTCTGAAACGTCTGAAGCGTCTGAAGCGTCTGAAGCGTCTGAAGCGTCTGAAGCGTCTGAAGCGTCTGAAACGTCTCAAGCGTCTGAAGCGTCTGAAACGTCTGAAGGGTCTGAAGCGTCTGAAACGTCTGAAACGTCTGAAGCGTCTGAAGCGTCTGAAGCGTCTGAAGCGTCTGAAGCGTCTGAAGCGTCTGAAACGTCTCAAGCGTCTGAAGCGTCTAAAACGTCTGAAGCGTCTGAAGCGTCTGAAGCGTCTGAAGCGTCTGAAGCGTCTGAAACGTCTGAAACGTCTGAAGCGTCTGAAGCGTCTGAAGCGTCTGAAGCGTCTGAAGCGTCTGAAACGTCTGAAACGTCTGAAGCGTCTGAAGCGTCTGAAGCGTCTGAAACGTCTGAAACATCTGAAACGTCTGAAGCGTCTGAAGCGTCTGAAGCGTCTGAAACGTCTCAAGCGTCTGAAGCGTCTGAAACGTCTGAAACGTCTGAAGCGTCTGAAGCGTCTGAAGCGTCTGAAACGTCTGAAGCGTCTGAAGCGTCTGAAACGTCTGAAACGTCTGAAACGTCTCAAGCGTCTGAAGCGTCTGAAGCGTCTGAAACGTCTCAAGCGTCTGAAGCGTCTGAAGCGTCTGAAACGTCTGAAACGTCTGAAGCGTCTGAAGCGTCTGAAGCGTCTGAAACGTCTCAAGCGTCTGAAACGTCTCAAGCGTCTGAAGCGTCTGAAACGTCTGAAACGTCTGAAACGTCTGAAGCGTCTGAAACGTCTCAAGCGTCTCAAGCGTCTGAGGCATCTGAAGCGTCTGAAACGTCTGAAACGTCTGAAACGTCTGAAGCGTCTGAAACGTCTGAAACGTCTGAAACGTCTGAAGCGTCTGAAACGTCTGAAACGTCTGAAACATCTGAAGCATCTGAAGCGTCTGAAACGTCTCAAGCGTCTGAAACGTCTGAAACGTCTGAAGCGTCTGAAACGTCTCAAGCGTCTGAAGCGTCTGAAGCGTCTGAAGCGTCTGAATCGTCTGAAACGTCTGAAACGTCTGAAACATCTGAAACATCTGAAGCGTCTCAAGCGTCTGAAACGTCTGAAGCGTCTGAAGCGTCTGAAACGTCTGAAGCGTCTGAAGCGTCTGAAACGTCTGAAGCGTCTGAAGCGTCTGAAGCGTCTGAAACGTCTGAAACGTCTGAAACGTCTGAAACGTCTGAAGCGTCTGAAGCGTCTGAAGCGTCTGAAACGTCTGAAACGTCTGAAGCGTCTGAAGCGTCTGAAGCGTCTGAAACGTCTGAAACGTCTGAAACGTCTGAAGCGTCTGAAGCGTCTAAAACGTCTGAAGCGTCTGAAGCGTCTAAAACGTCTGAAGCGTCTGAAGCGTCTGAAGCGTCTGAAACGTCTGAAGCGTCTGAAGCGTCTGACGGTGTGATGCTTTTGGATCCTTTGTCCTGGTTTTTGTGCAGAACAACAATGGACCGTGTGTCGTCCCCAAAGGTATTCTCTGCTGCGGAGAGTTTCAAACAAGCTGTGTCTCCAAATGACATCAGCTCATCCAAACACACTCCCCTTTAAATGGGTTCAGGAGATTATGTCACGCTCTCTGATGAAAGCACAAAGAATAAAAGTCAAGAGATTTCAGTGTCCCGTATGGTGGATATAGCTTAGGCCTATACAGGTAAAAACCAGTGTGGGCGGGTCCCGGCTCAAAAGTGGCCAAAATGACGTGCGCTGACATGCTGCAGTACCACCCCGGGCCTGTGGGGGTGGACCCAGAATAAGAATTAGCCAATGCTAACATATAGCATCTTCTTACATCTCAAAAACACCTTTACAGGATGGTTCAAAAGTGGCTCTTAGCCCAAAGCTCCGTTCCACATGTGTGTCAATGTGTGACTACTGAACGTTAATATTTACAGTTTATTGTGAAAACACAAGACAAAAAAAAAAATAACAGAGACCAGAGCGAGACCAGAGAGAAATCATGATATGAAAATTATACAGAAACTGACTCCAGCTAGCTTATGCTGAAATCGGCTTCTTTTGTATTCGAACACCATGGGTGTTGACATCCCGCTAATGCTAACAACAACAACAACAACTAGCCTATTATGCTATAACTGGAGCGGTAAACGGATCAAAACAGTTTATAATTAGCTGCAGATGACGCACAGAGGCCTCGGTGATATTTAAAGAAATGCTTTGATCGTTAGCGTGTTGGCCGGAGCGTGGACATCGGAGAATTTACACACTGCATCTTTAATCTCGCTATAATTCTCGACTATTTCCGTGCTGTGTGATGTCACCGGGGCCTCTGTAAATGTAAGCGTGGGCTGTGCTGGTGTGGGATGGGTCTGAACAGATGGTTGGACCGCCCTGGGACCCTCTCTCTCTGGACTCGTTTAGTTCTTCTAATTAAGCCACAGCCCTAAACCTGCAACTCCCCAGAGACACCACCGGGGGAGCCCCACCGGAGTCAGCCATGTTTCTATAGTTTTATATTCAGTGTGATGAGGGATTTACAGATCATCTGGGACTCGGCATTCTCTCACTCTGCAGAACGAAGGGACGAAGCTTTTCAGACCTAAAAACATAAACCTTTCTTATAATGATACAGAAAAACAGAGAATTACTTTTATTACATTTTAGACCATTTGCAGCGATCAATATTCATCACATAAAACAATTATATAAAACATCTTTCAAAAACTAGAATGAGGCTGACATGACGGTTGGAAGAGCCATATTGGGTTTTATTTCCTGATGGTCTGACGTGTGACTTTTTTTTAGTAACAGATTAAAAATGCAGAGAACTACTTTTACAACATGTTTGTTCTTAAATATAGTTTGACTAAAATGTGAAAGTAAAGTGTCAGGCCCAGGCAGGGACCTCGAACATATCTACTTTACCTTTACAATATTTGTGCATTTGTTGATGACCACAGAGAGACCACAGAGACCAGAGAGAGACCAGAGAGACCAGAGAGACCAGAGAGAGACCACAGAGAGACCAGAGAGAGACCAGAGAGAGACCAGAGAGAGACCAGAGAGACCACAGAGAGACCAGAGAGAGACCAGAGAGACCAGAGAGACCAGAGAGAGACCACAGAGAGACCAGAGAGAGACCAGAGAGAGAGACCAGAGAAAGGCCAGAGACAGACCAGAGTGAGACAAAAGAAAGACCAGAGAAAGACCAGAGAGAGACCACAGCCAGAGCCCAGAGTGAGACCAGAGAGAGAGACCAGAGAGGGACCAAATAGAGACCAGAGAGAGATCAGAGAGAGACCAGAGAGAGACCAAAGAGAGACCAGAGAGAGACCAGAGAGAGAGACCAGAGAGAGACCAAAGAGAGACCAGAGAGAGACCAGAGAGAGACCAGAGAGAGAGACCAGAGAGAGACCAAAGAGAGACCAGAGAGAGACCAAAGAGAGACCAGAGAGAGAGACCAGAGAGAGACCAAAGAGAGAGACCAGAGAGAGAGACCAGAGAGGGACCAAATAGAGACCAGAGAGACACCAAAGAGAGACCAGAGAGAGACCAGAGAGAGACCAGAGAGAGAGACCAGAGAGAGACCAAAGAGAGACCAGAGAGAGACCAAAGAGAGACCAAAGAGAGACCAGAGAGAGAGACCAGAGAGAGAGACCAGATAGAGACACCAGAGAGAGACCAGAGAGAGACCAGAGAGAGACCAGAGAGAGACCAGAGAGAGAGACCAGAGAGAGACCAAAGAGAGACCAGAGAGAGACCAAAGAGAGACCAGAGAGCGAGACCAGAGAGAGACCAAAGAGAGACCAGAGAGAGACCAAAGAGAGACCAGAGAGAGACCAAGAGAGAGACAAGAGAGAGACCAGAGGGAGACCAGAGAGAGACCAGAGAGAGAGACCAGAGAGAGACCAAAGAGAGACCAGAGAGAGAGACCAGAGAGGGACCAAATAGAGACCAGAGAGACACCAAAGAGAGACCAGAGAGAGACCAGAGAGAGACCAGAGAGAGAGACCAGAGAGAGACCAAAGAGAGACCAGAGAGAGACCAAAGAGAGACCAAAGAGAGACCAGAGAGAGAGACCAGAGAGGGACCAAATAGAGACCAGAGAGACACCAAAGAGAGACCAGAGAGAGACCAAAGAGAGACCAGAGAGAGACCAGAGAGAGAGACCAGAGAGAGACCAAAGAGAGACCAGAGAGAGACCAAAGAGAGACCAGAGAGCGAGACCAGAGAGAGACCAAAGAGAGACCAGAGAGAGACCAAAGAGAGACCAGAGAGAGACCAAAGAGAGACAAGAGAGAGACCAGAGAGAGACCAGAGGGAGACCAGAGGGAGACCAGAGGGAGACCAGAGAGAGACCAGAGAGAGAACACAATTTCAAAAGTCACAGACATTAACTTTGAAACAAATCATTAAATGAGATAATTGGCGACACTCGGACTCCAATCTCACAAATGAAACACACACTGACTGGAAAACGCTCTGAAATCTCCCTTTTTGTTCCGTGTGGGATTTGTTTCCGTGTTTGTTCCTCAGAAGGTTAATGGTCCGACACAGCGCTGTGGTTTCATGTTTCCACAGACTCAGATTTGCATGTGTTTGAGGCCTCTTTATGTCAAGTGCAGGTGAAGCTCATGCAAATGTGGAGGCGTCACTCTGGGCCTGCTGCCAGACGCTGAATACCAGCTGGGATTTCACTTCCACACTGCTCCACTGGTGATACAGCATTATTTAGACCCAAATCTAACATGAAGCTGGGTAGTGTTAGGATTTAAGCAGACAGAGACGGATCGTCGGTTTGATTTTCGGATCCTTCGACATTCGACAACGTGGTAAAGTCCATTTGAAGACGAGGCTAAAAACCGATAGAATAGAAGTGTGGTGATGATAAACAGTTAAACTTTAGTTATTAGAAACTTATATAGCTGCTGGATCCGAAAGTTTGTATTCGAGAGCTGAATGTTGTTTGTCGCGAGAGAAAAAGTGTGAGGAAATGTTGTTTATTGTGAGAAATCCGAGTCATCTCACTCCCCAGGTCATTGTGCTGACGTGATCCAACAGTCCCGTGAGTCTCTAGGGGACCCCTGTGGGCTCCAGACAGAAGTTAAGAAGTAATTTGTACATGAGCTTTGAAAAGTAGTACTTACGAGCGTTAAGTCTCGCACCAAATGGATATTGCGATAAAGAACCTAGTGGAACTCGGAGAGCACAAGGACTGGCCTCCTGAGTGACGCTGAGAGCACAGGGACTGGCCTCCCTCTAAACTGAGAGCACAGGACGGCCGCCTGCTAGACTGAGGCACAGGACTGGCCTCCTGCTGGAATCGAGACACAGACGGGCCTCCTGCTGACTGGGAGCACAGGACTGGCCTCCTGCTGGACTCTGAGACACAGGGACTGCCTCCTGCTAAACACTGAAGGGCACAGGACTGCCTCCTGCTGGGACTGAAGCACAGGACGGCCTCCTGCTGGACTCTGAGGAGCCACAGGGACTGGCCTCCTCTGACTCTGAGGAGCACAGGACTGGCCTCCTGCTGACTCTGAGAGCACAGGGACTGCCTCCTCGTGACTCAGCTCGGACTGCTCCGCAAACTGAGGACACAGGGACTGGCCTCCTGCTGGACTGAGGACACAAGGGACTGGCCTCCTGCTAAGACTCTTAGGAGCACAGACTGGTCCTCCTGCCGTGGTCCCAGAGAGTCAGACTAAACATGGGAGGCAGTGTTTCAGATTTATGCAGCTAAAAACAGTCTTCCAGAAAACTGAGACGGCAATATTCAAATCCAGGTTAAAAAACAGATTTAATCCTGACTTTCTGATTTAAAGCCTTGTCTTGTGAGTTGCCGTGTGTGGACTGTGCTATACCAATAACCTTGCCTAATGCAAAGGGTATGAACATATGACATCAGTGACTTTTCCGCGTGGCCTCGCACCAGCATTTTTGTGTTACAATTTGAGTAAACTTCTGACCATCAACGACAGAATAAAAATAACATATGTACATGTAGATACGGATACAGGTGTAAAAAATAAAAGAATACAGAATACATACAGGTGAACAGAACCATGAACAAACCATGAACAGAACCATGAACAGAACCATGAACACGCTCAGAGCAGAGGAGTCATTCTGTGTCCGTCCTAAAAACAACAAAGTTCACAATCTGGTCCCAAAGAGTTCCATCCACATGGACGGCGTGCTCCGGTGTCTGCCGTGACTGCCCTTCCTCTGATTGGCTGCGTCCGTCCTGAGAAAAGGTACTTGTAGAAGAAGAAAGCAGTTTGTTTGCTGGGGACGTGAATGCTTCTCGGCACAAGACGCCATTTTGTGTCCACGGAAATCACAGTTGCATCTTTTTGTTTTCCCCCCGTTTGGATTGAATGGTATAGACCAGAGGAGAGACCAGTGGAGAGACCAGGTGAGAGACCAGGTGAGAGACCAGGGGAGAGACCAGGAGAACCAGGTGAGAACCAGGTGAGAGACCAGGAGAGACCAGGTGATCAGACCAGGGAGAGACCAGGGAGAGACCAGGGGAGAGACCATGAGAGACCAGGTGGAGACCATGGGAGAGACCAGGGGAGATACCATGGGGGACGGACCAGGTGAGAGACCAGTAGGGACAAGGGGAGAGACCATGTGGAGACCAGGGGGAGATAAACCAGGGCGGGACCAGGTGAGAGACCGGTGATAGACCAGGGGAGAGACCAGGTAAGACCCAGGGAGAGACCAGGGGAGAGACCAGGAAGCCAGGGAGAGACCAGTTGAGAGAGACCAGGAATACCAGGAGGGCGAGACCAGGTGAGAGACCAGGGAGAGACCAGGACCAGTGAGTGACCAGGAGAGACCAGGTGAGACCAGGGGAAGGGCCCATTGAGTCTCTGGATGAACTCGCAGTAACTACAGATGGTGCGAGGCTGTGATATACTGGTGGATAATGTGAAATACTCGGTGCTTGTTGCCAACAACGCCACCACCCCGAAGGGAAAATAAAAAATATAGATTACGGCTAACACTGTACTATCTGAGGACTAGAGACAAAAATTAGAAAAAGGTTGTTCAATATTTATTTGATCTTATCAGTCACTTAAGTTCATATTTAAAATATTTTTTGTATAATGCAGTGTGCATCAGGACACAAAACAAACACAATGACCCCGAATTAGACGATGGTTTAAAGGTGGCATAGTTGCTTACAGGTGCGTTTGTGCAAACTCACAGCACCAGCCAATGTCACAAAGTTTACAGCACCTCCTTTAAACGGATGGCCACGAAATGGACCACCACTGGATGGACCCCAGGAATACATGAGCCAAGGCAACGCAGGAGGAAAGGAAAGGAGATGACTCGAGAAAACGAGACCTAATAGAAAGGACAATGTGAGAATTTTCAGTACAAGTATAATCCCCACGTAGCAGCTCTAGGAGCCGGGAAAATTACGCACCACGAATCCTCGGGCGTGAAGCGCTCCACCTAGAGACCCAGCCGCAGAGGCCGCGTCAGAACCCCGGTGGCCCCACCTTATGAAAGAGCGCGTAGTTAGCACCAAGTGTGAAAGTGATGTTAATGGCGGATACCGCGCACACTCAGCGTACCTGTTATCGGTAGGTGACTTGCGCAGCACATCATACCATGCGAGGGGTCCTCAGTTGACCCGGCACCGGCAACTGGGCCGCAAAGACGCCCACGCCACTGAGCGCTGCGGGAGCGTAAAGGTGTTTTTATATAAAGCAGATGGATAAGGAGACAATCGAAGGGGAATGGCTCTGTACTTACGAGTGTGAGCTCAATTTGAAGCGCGAAATGCCAAAGTACGGTATGGGCCGGCAACTGTGTTTGTCCAAGCGGTGAGCCTGACTCCAGATTGTTATAGCTCCCCTGGCTGTTATAGCTCCCCTGGCTGTTATAGCTCCCCTGGCTGTTATAGCTCCCCTGGCTGGTTTAGCAGCCCCTGACTGTTTATAAGCTTCCCGCTGACCGGTTCATAGCTCCCCTGGCTGTGTATAGCTCCCCTGAGCTGGTGAGACTTCCCGAGATGCTGTTTATAAGCTCCCCGGCTGTTTATAGCTCCCTTGCCGGGCTTAACAGCTCCCGTGGGTGTTATAGCTTCCACGGGCCGGGTGGTTATGCCAGATTCCGGCACTAGATTTTTCTAATCATTTTGGTCGATACATGCGTCGTGTTTACCCAGCGCCTCGGAAACCCGCTGCCCAGCAACGGTTTGAAAGCATTATCTCAAAGGCTGCGTGGCCTCCGGTTCTCTTGTCCCTTAACCTTCCCCACCTACCTGCCGGGGCCGAGCTCAAAATGTTCTTACAGCGTGTTCCAGGCTGATCAAATTCGAATAGGTCCTTGTCTGCGCTTAAAGGTAGCTCGCCCAATCTTTCCTCGCCTGCACTGCTTGATACTCATGCTCTCCTTGTGACGAAGTATCCATTGGGCTGTCGGACACACTCCAGTATAAGATTCATAAGACAGGTTTGGTGGGGACCTGACAGTCTACGTGCATCGCTCCTGAGTGCCGCTTCTGTGTGACTCCTTGTCTGCGCAGAGAAATGTCATTGTTGGTACTCATCTCTTCTGTGATAGAAACTGCACCCACATAGGACACAGTTTGTGTTTCCTCTCGGGTCATCCTCATGCTTGAGGCATTAGATGCTCCGGAACAATTTGGTGTCCAGAAGTGGTCTCGAAGCGTGACCGGGTATAACGCTACGGGTCCGAGTCGGGGGACTGATCGCCCCGGGATTTCTGAACACAATCGTCGTCGCTTTCCCATGATCTCTCTGGACTGGGCGACTGACCGGAACGGGGCTGGAGTTGTCAAATCCGCGCCTCTCGGGATTTGTCACACGAAATCAAACGTAACGTGGTTTAATCTTGGTCTTTCGATGCGTCTGTGGTGAATCCGGAGAGGCACTTTGTGGGTGCAGTGCATGGTTGGCTGCCAGCTGGTACGGTGCTGCTTCATGCGAAGCCAGCGGGTGGGATAAATAATCTAAGTGGCAGAGTCTTAGTCCGGGGTTAGAGTCCTCGCGTTGTGAAAGCACGTTTAGAGTCCCGTCTAAATCTAAGTTTACGCTATCGACGGAGTTAGAGTCCGTCGTTGTGTTAGGGACGTTAGAGTCCGGTCGAAATCTTTGTTTACTTCTTAGTCGAGGGTTAGAGTCCTGTCGTTGTGAGCAACGGTAGAGTCCGTCTAAAGCTAAGTTTACGCCTAGTCGGCAGGTTAAGTCCTTCGTTGTGAAGACGGGTTTAGAAGTCCGTCCGTCGTAAAGCTAAAGTTTAACTCTTAGTCGAAAGGTTAGAGTCCCTTCGTTGGAGTCACAGGTTTAGAGCCTGTTGTGTCAAAGTTGCGAGTCCTGAATGGCTGATAAGGGGCCCCCCCAGAGTTTCGAGGTCGCTGTTTGTATATCTGAGTTGAGAGTCTCCAGAGTTCCAGCCTTGGGCTTAGGAAGCAAAAGGCACAGAAGTCACCAGTTTGGGACGCCCCATGCAGGACGTTTAGACTAAGATCAAGGGTGATGTGCGGTAGGGCTTGCTCTGAAATGTGGGTCGCTGAAGTTAGGTTTTGCGCCCAAAATGCTCCTTCCAGCTTGAACCAATTGGGAAAAAGATTAAAGTCGCAATGGAATGCTCAAGAAAGCTGTGTTAAAAAAAGCAGGTCTGTACAGTGGAAAGATGTTGAATTGTCTGGATGAGCAACAGACGTGGCTGAATGCGTGATGACTGAGGCAAAGCTTAGGAAAGTAACAGAAACAAGGTATAGGATCTGCGACGGATACTTCTCCATCTCGGCTTTTTTTTTTCGAGCATACCACCGATCCCACGTCAAACACGACCGGCAAGAACTCCAAGATGATTGGAACCCGCTGTACGCCCCCGCGCTCTCACCCCCGCACCATCCAACAAGAGCCGACCACGCCTGCCGGAGCCGGCGGCACCACGGCACCACGGCACCCTGCAGCAGCAGCAGCACTCAGCAGCGACGGCCCCCTCTTTCACCCCGCGCTGGAGGCTTCGGCAGCAGCCCCTCCCCTCCTGTCCTGGAGCACACACACACAATCACACGCTCCAGCTGCAATTCAAATGTGACTCACGATATGGACAGAATCTCTTTAAATGACATGGCATGACGCTGAGAGATGGAAAGACTTTACAAGCACCTATGATAGAATCACCCTGGCCCCGAGGACCCCCGTTCTGGTTTCTGCGTTCAAATGGATCAGGAGATGAAAGAATCTGTCACCGCAAAGACTGGCCCTTCTCCCCACCGCGGGGTGATCTCGATGCAGAAACGCATTGCGGGCCTTTTGCAAAGCATGGCGTCCTACGGGCGCTGAGAGTTAAAAAGCTTCTCCTCCTGTATTGAAACCGGAGGCTTCGCCAAGATAGAGCCGGCGGTCCATCGACAGAATTATGAGACTTGCGAGCTCTGCAGCGGATGGACGAGAGGCGAATGCATGGGAGACATATGTGGCCACATGTGACAGCTCTCAAGCATGCGTTCCCAGTGAAATTTGATATGGGAAAGATTAAAGACTGCTCTCAAAAACAAGTGAGTTCAGTTTGTGGACTTGTATCATCGTCTTGAGGTTGTGCTTGCCACTCTGTATCAAAAGCCAGAGAATTTACACTGCCGCAGCGGAGACCACATTCGAGGTGATCTTTAAGATGGCGTTCTGCGAGGGCCTTCCCCAAACATTCCAAGCCGCACTATAACAGACTTTGGTGGGTAGGTTGGCATGGATAATCGCATCCCTGAAATCCTCAGACACCAAAGCATGCTGGAAATAAAGAACACTGAGGAGAACGCTGTAAAAACTGCCGCGCCAGGAGAAGGCACAACATCAAGCCAATCTCACATTGATCAAATTGACAGCAGACAGTTTCCGCCGGGAGGTCGTGGAGTAGTCAGGGACGGAGAAGAGTGGGCTACAGGACATGTTCGAGAACAATCGTGACCACGCAGGCGGACCTGTTCGAGTACATTCGTGAACCTACGGACAGGTCGAGAACATTCGGGACCACGACGACCCAAGACTAATGGTTCAACTGTGGTGAAATTGGTCATTGGAAATCGTGTACTTCCTCCCACCAGCCACGCCGTAGCGGGACGCTGGAGTGGACGTGGACGGGGTGCGAGAGCCGGAGGACCACGCTGAGCAGTTTCTTCAGAGCGATGGCTGGGTTGACGTGGGTTCCGAGTAAGCTCCTGTTCAGCAGTAGTATGCACACTCTCTTACACACTAACACACTAACTGCTAACAGGCTATGAAGTCGCGCGTGGCCACTATTATCACTGCTTGGCGTAATTGGAGGACTAGAATTAGGGAGTTATGAGACGGTGAACAGGCCCAACTCAGGACCTTCTTAGCTGATGATACATGAAGCTTACAGAATAAATGCATCTATTGTTTGGTGAAATTGAGGGTAAACCGTTCACCGTTTTGAGTAACTCTGGGGCTACCCACTTGGTGAGTCAGACTATGGAGCGCTCAAAGCAAAGTATGTGGGCAGATAGGGTTGGTTGCCACAAGTGCAGGGAGACAAACGGTACCAGGAATCGTTTTTACGGTTCCGATCAAATGCACTGGGCAAACGAGCGTAACCCAGCAACAGCATAACATATCATTTGTGGAATGTCTGGACCTTTGTCCTGTAATACTTGTTAGGCCCGTGATGTTAATGAGAAAATGGGAATGTGGTGATCGACATCGACAGCAGAAGGCTATGAAAAGTAGACAGAGGGGCGGGCGCAACTATGGTGGGGTCAAAATAAACACAAGTTGTCCTAAGCTCTGGTATATCAGTGGTGGTTTCACTCCGCCACCGCCAGTTATGTTGATGGAGACTACAGCTCCCTCGTCTTAATCCATAATGCTGATACTTTGATAAGCTGAGGACCGTGCATTGTGTGTGTCATTGAACACCAATGGCCCTGAGGGTGAATGTGGAGAAACCGTTTAAACGGGCTCATAGGCTGCTTATTTCCTGGCTGACGGTGTACGTTGATGATCCAAGTGTGGCTGTTTTCAGTAGAGTTTAGCCAGTCACAATAACACATGCTATCGCTCTGAAAATGGCAGGTCCGCAATTATTTCAAATACAAAAGCATAGGAGCTGGACACAAGTGGCTATCCTTAGGACCTTTTGGATACCAGATGTCCTGTGCAAGGTCTGGGAGCTGGGAACGTGGAGAAAATGTGGGTTTTATTCACAATCCGGTGTGCGCGTGAGAATAATGTCTCATACGAAACTGCTTGAGGTGCTAAATGCAGTGCTTTTTCGGACGGCTCAATTTTTTCAATGACGACCCTAGTGTGAACTTTGACTTCTTTGAACTCCCCCGCGTGAGATTTCTCCTATCTGGTTATGCGCTAGGAACCTCGACTGCGGGGGGCAATAAGTAAACAGGAATGTTTGGTGTGAGCAAGATTCTGTCCACCTGTCTCGGTGAAGCTAAATCCTGAGTATAGACCAAGGATCAGCCGGACATAAGCCTTGATACAGGTGGCCATAGAAGGAATTACACCTGTTTTTGAATCCATTGTCTTGAGGCTGGCTTCATGGCCCCATGTGAACGTCATCCAGTGCAGACAGCACCTTATTTCCAGTACAGAATATATAGACTCAGCAGATAAACCCTACAGAGTGGGCGGTTGGTGCATACGTGAAGTCGGGAACGCGGCGATCATCTCTCCTGTGCCCCAATGTGCCTCGAAGCCTCACACGCTTTTGGAGTCAGAGCCACAGCGAGAGGCTGATGGTTTTCGGTAGGGACGTTGATCAAATGCTTGCTTTTCGTACCTGGTGACTGGATCCACAGATGTGTGTTGGGCCGTCCTGGAGTGATATGTAAAAAGATATACTTTTACCAAGACTTGCTGGCAGGCCTAAACTCCAAGCCCCTCTTGTTTGTGAAGGCGCTCGAAAACCACAGTCCTGCGTCCTCTTGTGGTGGACAGACGGACTGTTGGTGATTTATTATGTTGGATGATTTTGAGGTGTGCGAGCCCCACAATAAGATCTATGTGAAGAGGACACAATGTAGCGTCTCCTTCAGTTGGCTGAGGAGGGCCACGAAAAGCGTCCTGTTCACAGTGCAATGTTGTCAATCACAAATGTTTTGTGTTTTTGGGTCACATTAGATCCCCTGCAAGGTAAAACCTTGTCTCAAAAGCGGGGGACGCTGTTAGTTGATGCTCCGAAGCCACTCAAACAAAAAGGAACTTCTCTTTGCATTTGTTGGAAGGTCTCAGATTAGCAGGCATTTTTTCCGCCAATTTCCTCTGTGAAGAGACAAGCCTGGATCGTGAGATGGACTGTGGGGAGGAGACAGGTTGCGGCCGCTCCCCCTCGTGTGGACCTCCTGAGGCAGAGCAGCTTTCCACTAGACGTTAATAAGTGCTTTGTTCATGCGCTCCTAACTCTGGATTCCCAACCCAAAGAACCTTGGTTGTCAGTTTTGTGGACCGAGAATTGGAGGCATGACAGTATCAGTACTTTTGCAAAAACATGGAGATCTAAACTGAAAACCTTTGGGGATTTATTTCTTGATCCTTGTGGCAAAGTTCTCCCTGCGTGTTTAAAGTCCTACTGGCGTGTGGAAACAGCAGCAGTATTGGCAGCACGGGAACTTTGGTTGGATCTCTGCCCGCTTTTGTTGGTTGTTCCTCAGGCTGGTGCTATTGATACTACAGACAGAAATCTTCACATTTTCTGCAATCTCGGATATGGCTCCGATATCTCCACAAGCACTCTTTGGGATGGCCACATGTACTGTCCATATCACTCCGCTCTCATGCTTGGGCAGCAATCCAATCTGAGGGCAGACCAGCATAGAATATGCAGCAGAAAACAAAACAAAACAAAAAAAACAATCCACTTCCACCTGAAAGGGAGTGGGAAGAAGAAAACTTATTTAATCCCACCCCCAGTTCCCCACTCAGAGCTCAACAGACTCAACTTCACTGTCACTTGTTTAAAAGCTTCTACAAATTATAACATGGTGGCATTTCCACATCTGTCAACAATGTATGACAGCGCAACAAAAATTTATACCAACAATGTAATGAATTTTTAACAATACCAACAATGGTAATGAACAATATACCAGTAATGGTAAGGAACAAAATAAACCAACGATAGCAAGGAAACATTGAGCACTTGTAACACTATGAGACAGCAGTTTAAATTAAAGACCCACATCTCTATATTTTGACCAGACCCGATGTTTATATAAAAGTTTGAATCGATGGACAGTTTGGCATTGCTTGTGTTGTGAGTCCAGTTTGTTCCAGAGTTTCACTCCACATACAGACACACAGAAACGTTTACGAGTGTTTTGAGCTCTCTGCAATGAAAAATATCCAAAACCTCTCAAGTTATAAGCTCGCACTGGGGTTATAAAAAACCGTTGTAGGTTAGGCGGTAATAATTTGTTGAATGCTTTGTATAAGACTATAGCTGTACTATATTTTACAAGGTCATCAAATTTTAACAACTTTGACTGCATAAACAGATTATGAGTATGGTCTAGGAAACCCACCTTGTGAATGATCCGCATTGCTCTTTTCTGTAAGATGATCAGAGGATTAATTGTATTCTTGTAAGTATTCCCCCACACTTCAACACAATACGTACGGTATGGGAGTACCAAGGTGCAGTATAGAGTACGGAGTGCATTTCCATCAAAGGTATAATTTAGCTTTATTTATAATTGAGAGGCTTTTTGAGATTTTTGTTTTAATGTGTCTGACATGGGGTTTCCATGACAATTTACTATCAATAATTACGCCCAAAAATTTTGTCTCTTTTACGATTTCAACTTGGGTACCATCAATACTTATGGTCTGATCAGACATAGCATTACGATTACCAAACATCATTATCTTAGTTTTGTTTATATTCAAGGATAATTTATTTGTGTCCATCCACTTTTTTATTATATTGAGTTCCCTGTTTACCGTCTCTACAAGGTCATTATAATCATCACTACAGTAAAATATATTAGTGTCGTCTGCAAATAGTATGAGGTTCAGATCTTTGGACGTACTAAAAATATCATTTATATACACATTAAACAGTTTTGGCCCCAACACTGACCCCTGGGGGACACCACAAGCAACACCAAGAGTATCTGATAAATGCTGACCCATTTTAACAAACTGTACTCTCTCTGTTAAATAACTTTTTAACCAATCCCCAGCCAGCCCCCTAATCCCATATCTTTCCATTTTATTTAGTAGGATTGAGTGGTTTATCGTATCAAAGGCTTTTTTTAGATCAATAAAAACACCAACTGCATACTTTTTTTGCTCCAGTGCATTGGTAATTTCTTCAACAGCTTCAATTATTGCCATTGAGGTAGTTCTCTTGGATCTAAAACCATACTGGCCTTCATTAATTATATGATGCTTTTCAAGAAACTTTTCAAGTCGAGAATTGAAAAGCTTCTCTAAAATTTTTGAGAACTGAGGCAAAAGAGAGATTGGTCTGTAGTTTGTAAAAGCGTGTTTGTTTTCATTTTTGAAGAGTGGAATTACTTTAGCGATTTTCATTTTACTTGGAAAACAGCCAGTAAGGAATGACAAGTTACAGATATAAGTTAGGGGTTTTACAATATTCAGTATAACTTTTTTAACCAATGTCATGTTGATATCATGACAATCAGTAGAGAACTTACTTTTACACATCCGCACAATGTTTGTCACTTCCTGCTCGTTTGTAGGTGAGAGGAAGAGAGACGAGGGATTCCGTTCAATAGCTGATTTTACAACTCCATGGTCTGGAATATCAGCAGCCAACTCAGGGCCAACATTAACAAAAAAATGATTGAACTTATTTACTACATTGTTCATATTATAATCTTCACCATTTTCATCAATAAAATAATCGGGATATGTCAACTTTGAAGAGCCTTGTTTGATTAGGCTATTCAAAGCATCCCAAGTTCCTTTTATATTGTTTTTGTTTTCATATAATTTATTTTGATAATATAACCGTTTGCTTGTTCTTATAATGTCAGTTAATTTATTTTTGTACTTTTTGTATCTTTGCTCCACTTCTTTTGTTTTTAATTTGATAAACAATTTGTAGAGATTGTTTTTCTTTTTACAGGCATTGATTATTCCTTTCGAAATCCAAGGGCTTTTTTTATATTTTTCTTTTACAAAATACTCTTTCACAGGGCAGTGTTTATTATTCAGGGAAGTGAAGATATCTAAAAAATTACAATAAGCACTGTCCACATTTGGTTCACTGTAAACTGAAGTCCAATCCTGGAGCGACAAACTACTATTTAGGGCACGGATTGTTTCCTCAGTTGTTATTCGTTTAAAGATTTTTACCATAGAGTCTTTCGTTTTTTTGAGATTACAGTCATACAAAGTAAAAACAGGTAAGTGGTCAGTGATATCACATATAAATAAGCCACTTGTGATTTGATTCCCCATGATGTTAGTAAAAATGTTATCAATGATTGTGGCACTGTGTGATGTTATTCTGCTCGGTTTTGTTATAGTTGGATACAGAGACAAGCTGTACATTGTGTCATTGAAGTCATCAATGGTTTTTAGCTTGGTTGGATTTAATAAATCAATGTTAAAATCACCACAGATAAATAATTTTTGTTGGTTCACAGCGGAAAACAGTTTATCCATCCACTCATTGAAAGTTTCTATACTTGAACCAGGTGCCCGGTACACACAACTCACGAGTATATTAGTCTTTTTATCATTTAGAATTTCTACCGTTAAGCATTCAAACAATCCATCCACAGCTATGGTCATATTTGTTACGACATTAAATTTAACAGATTTATGAGTGTACAGAGCAACTCCCCCTCCTATTTTATTTTTTCTGTTTGTGTAACTTAATTCATAGCCATCAAGACAAAAATCAATACCTTTATCATCACTGAACCAGGTTTCAGTTATTGCAATAATCCTAAATGGATGAGCGAAGTGTTTCAAGTAATCTTTGATGGCCTCGAAGTTGGTGTACATGCTTCGACTATTGAAATGTATTATTGACAGGTTATCTTCTGATTTTACAGTGTTTTCATATTGTTCTTGGGTAAAATAATTACAGTTTCTAACAATCAAGGAGAGAAAATTATTATCAGGGTCTATCTCAGTATCGGTCTCTGCTGTGGTGTACTCATGATACTCACTGGTTTCCAGTTCCATTTGTTGTTGTTGTAGGATATTCTGTAACATGTCCATATCAATACTTGGTGTAATCCGGGTTCTTGGTGTGTTCAGCATTTTGATGTCAATACTTCTCCAGATCTTCCATCTTCTTCACCACCAAGACTTTTGCTTGTTCCGGTGGACCATTTAATTTGATGAAAATCTTACAGTTATTTACCCAGGTTTGTTGAATTTTGCCTTGTTTTTTGAGTTGTCCTGCGATCCTTGCGATGTCCGCGTATTTCCTTGTCAAATGTTCATTTATGAAAACATTTGTGCCTTTCAGTTTGCGTCCTTGTTTCAGAAGTGCTATTTTCCTTTTTCGATTAGTGAACCTCATGATGACCGCTGGTGGTCTCTCGTTCTTCGTGGGCAGTGGGTGACACGCCTCGATGTGCTCCAGGTCCAACTCTATCCCCGCGCTCCGGAGGTAGGATGCCACCTGTTGCTCCACCGACTGCTCCTCCTGGTCGCTCCGCTCCCCGCTGTCCGTGGTCACCGCACGCGCGTAGGTGCGCGGCCTGATCTTGATGCCAGTGATGACCACATCATTCATGCGGGAGTATTGCTCCAGCTCATCCACTCGCCGCTCCAGATCCAAAATGCGCTCGGTTTTTTCAGCGTTCTGGAGGCGTAGTTGTTTCACCTCCGCCAGTAGCCCCAGAAGCTGCTCCTGCTGCAGTCTGACCGCAGTCACATCGCCACATAGGGAGTGGAGAGAGAGCTTTATTTCCTCGAACTCCTCTGATGTCGGCCCTTTCCTCGGCGGGGGCATCCTGGTGTTTTGGATTCTTTTTTTCTTTTGTTTTCTTTTTTAAGCTGCAATCGAAAAATCACTACGGTACTGCGGGCGCCGCCATGACAGTCCTCCTGACGTCTCGACGTCTCTCGTTCTAATTATTTTCCTTTCCATCCACCCACTATGATGGACAGATTAATGACTGTTTATGATCTTTACACTGCCAAATTCACACACAGGATTTATAAAGCACTTTTTAAATTCTGCTTGTGGGGCTATGTGATTGTGATTTGCTGAAATGTCTCTCCTTGTGTTAAGATCTTCTAAATATCACTTTTTTTGTCTTGATTTCTGATGGTGCAGATCTTTCACAGGTTGCTGCGACAAAACTACAAAACTAAAAATCCCAAAAAAACATTTAAATTATGAATGAGACTTCCAGAGCCTCACGCAGACAACCCCAGAATATTCACACACAAATCTCTCGCCTGCGATCCCAAAGATTCCCTTCTTCAGTCCAAACAAACTCTCTGAAGAAACACTGTTGACTGTTTGCTGCCTTTTTCTCGGCAGCGATAGTAAACCTCATTCTTCACGGTTACTTCACGGTTACGAGCGGCGCCGAAGCCCACGACACACCGTTTTTACAGCCCTTTGATATTGAAGGACCAATGAAAAGCTTCATATCTGTATGCATTGGATTCCCACAAAGCAGCGTTCGCAGTGTGTCCGTTTCACCGCTCGTAATCCTGCTATTTATAGTTGGGGTCACGAGGCGCCGGCCGCGGCTGAATGCAGAAGGAAACGGGAGCGAAGGTGAGCGCCGGCCTTTGAACCGTCAAAGTGATTCTGACATTTTGGTAACATGCCTCCAACCAAACCCAGAGCCCTGGTTTAACCTTTCTCTTATATTTAC
Organism: Knipowitschia caucasica; assembly: GCA_964034765.1. Lineage (NCBI taxonomy): Eukaryota > Metazoa > Chordata > Actinopteri > Gobiiformes > Gobiidae > Knipowitschia > Knipowitschia caucasica. Next base: position 1,604,398 of record OZ035835.1, on the reverse strand, counting down.
CATTTTAAACAACCACGTTAAAGGGGACGTCACAAGTTAAATCACATTTTATTTTGTTTTTAAATGTGCAATATCTGTGTGTATTGGATCTTTTCTTTTAACGATGGACCTTAATAAGTGGGATAATGTGTAGCACGCAGGCCATTGTCGGACGAAGCGGACCCCGACACGCTTTTTATCAATAATAATAAAATAAACTTCAGTCACTTTCATGAATTATGACGATACTAAACTGGGAACGTCCTGAACGTCTCTGACTCTGGACCTGGAGACGCTGATGTTTAAGATGGGAGCAGAGGGCTTGGATCAGAGCAGAGGGCTTGGATCAGAGCAGAGGGCTTGGATCAGAGCAGAGGGCTTGGATCAGAGCAGAGGGCTTGGATCAGAGCAGAGGGTTTGGATCAGAGCAGAGGGCTTGGATCAGAGCAGAGGGTTTGGATCAGAGCAGAGGGCTTGGATCAGACCAGAGGGCTTGGATCAGAGCAGAGGGCTTGGATCAGAGCAGAGGGCTTGGATCAGAGCAGAGGGTTTGGATCAGAGCAGAGGGCTTGGATCAGAGCAGAGGGCTTGGATCAGAGCAGAGGGCTTGGATCAGAGCAGAGGGTTTGGATCAGAGCAGAGGGCTTGGATCAGACCAGAGGGCTTGGATCAGAGCAGAGGGCTTGGATCAGAGCAGAGGGCTTGGATCAGAGCAGAGGGTTTGGATCAGAGCAGAGGGTTTGGATCAGAGCAGAGGGTTTGGATCAGAGCAGAGGGTTTGGATCAGAGCAGAGGGCTTGGATCAGAGCAGAGGGTTTGGATCAGAGCAGAGGGCTTGGATCAGAGCAGAGGGCTTGGATCAGAGCAGTTGCGGTCTTTGCCTGAAGGACTTAAGTCGGTAAATCAGTCAGAATCCAGATGAAAGAATCTACAGATCTTCCACTGGAGACCAGGATCAGACTGAGACCAGGATCAGACAAAGGCCAGGATCAGACTGAGACCAGGATCAGACTGAGACCAGGATCAGACTGAGACCAGGATCAGACTGAGACCAGGATCAGACTGAGACCAGGATCAGACTGAGATCAGGATCAGACTAAGGCCAGGATCAGACTGAGACCAGGATCAGACTGAGACCAGGATCAGACTGAGACCAGGATCAGACTGAGGCCAGGATCAGACTGAGACCAGGATCAGACTGAGACCAGGATCAGACTGAGACCAGGATCAGACTGAGACCAGGATCAGACTGAGACCAGGATCAGACTGAGACCAGGATCAGACTGAGACCAGGATCAGACTGAGACCAGGATCAGACTGAGGCCAGGATCAGACTGAGACCAGGATCAGACTGAGACCAGGATCAGACTGAGACCAGGATCAGACTGAGACCAGGATCAGACTGAGACCAGGATCAGACTAAGGCCAGGATCAGACTGAGACCAGGATCAGACTGAGACTAAACGCTGTATAGTTTTGAAACTGTATTTTGTTACACGGACTCTGCAAATGTATCTTTCCAAACAAATCTGAGAGAGAGATTTGTTACGTACGTGACAGGCCTGATACATGCTGCATTCTTACTCTTTGTCTGTGGGGGTGTACCCGGAAAGAGAATTACCCAAGGCTTTTGTATGGCGTCTTCTTTCCTCTCAAAAATCTCTTTACAGGATGGTCCAAAAGTGGTTCTTGGTCCAAAAGTGGCTCTCTTTACATACATTTTCTTCCACTTTATCCATTGCCGGGCAGTGGGGGCAGCCTCTCTCCATCTCTAAAGCAGCGCCCGGCCTCTCTGCGGAGGAGGTGGATCACTTTTATCCGCCGTCTTTTGCCTACATCAAGAAATAGTCCTGACTTCAGAAAAAAGTACTTTCAAATGGACACAAAGTTTTAATGGATTTAGAAATCAAAATAATTCACAGTGTGTAGGAGTCTAAAAGCATTTCCATTACGGTGAATCATGCAACGCAGCGAATCTAAACAAGCAAATCAAAGGCATTAGCAACTTTCCTTTTATAAAAACAGAGAGATTAAGTGCTTTGTGCAATGTTTGTTCTTTTGACAAAATTAGGCCTCACCGAGAAAAGGTGAGGGTTTAGTTTTCTCCAATTCCTCACTTTCCACATTATCAGCGTTGCTCCAATGAGAATCTTCTGGTTTTGATTCTAGGCTCGATAATGATTCACATCTGACGATTGGTTTGAAAACTTCTTTACACGCTCCACATGGTTTCCATCATAAATCTATCACAGAGATGTTTATCCCACACCTGCTTCTCCTGCTTCTCCTTTTGAACCGTGGATATAAATATGAAAACCCTCGAAGGCAATTAACATAAAGGACTTCACGTTCCTGCGTCGCTGCTTCACGTTCCTGCGTCGCTGCTTCACGTTCCTGCGTCACTTCACGTTCCTGCGTCACTTCACGTTCCTGCGTCGCTGCTTCACGTTCCTGCGTCGCTGCGTCACTTCACGTTCCTGCATCGCTGCTTCACGTTCCTGCGTCGCTGCTTCACGTTCCTGCGTCGCTGCTTCACGTTCCTGCGTCGCTGCTTCACGTTCCTGCGTCGCTGCTTCACGTTCCTGCGTCACTTCACGTTCCTGCGTCGCTGCTTCACGTTCCTGCGTCACTTCACGTTCCTGCGTCACTTCACGTTCCTGCGTCACTTCACGTTCCTGCGTCGCTGCTTCACGTTCCTGCGTCGCTGCTTCACGTTCCTGCGTCGCTGCTTCACTTCACGTTCCTGCCTCACTTCACGTTCCTGCGTCACTTCACGTTCCTGCGTCACTTCACGTTCCTGCGTCACTTCACGTTCCTGCGTCACTTCACGTTCCTGCATCGCTGCTTCACGTTCCTGCGTCGCTGCTTCACGTTCCTGCGTCACTTCACGTTCCTGCGTCACTTCACGTTCCTGCGTCACTTCACGTTCCTGTGTCACTTCACGTTCCTGCATCGCTGCTTCACGTTCCTGCGTCGCTGCTTCACGTTCCTGCGTCACTTCACGTTCCTGCGTCACTTCACGTTCCTGCGTCACTTCACGTTCCTGCGTCACTTCACGTTCCTGCGTCACTTCACGTTCCTGCATCGCTGCTTCACGTTCCTGCGTCACTTCACGTTCCTGCGTTGCTGCTTCACGTTCCTGCATCGCTGCTTCACGTTCTTGCGTCGCTGCTTCACGTTGCTGCGTCACTTCACGTTCCTGCATCGCTGCTTCACGTTCCTGCGTCACTTCACGTTCCTGCGTCGCTGCTTCACGTTCCTGCGTCGCTGCTTCACGTTCCTGCGTCGCTGCTTCACGTTCCTGCGTCGCTGCTTCACGTTCCTGCGTCACTTCACGTTCCTGCGTCGCTGCTTCACGTTCCTGCGTCGCTGCTTCACGTTCCTGCGTCACTTCACGTTCCTGCGTCGCTGCTTCACGTTCCTGCGTCGCTGCTTCACGTTCCTGCGTCACTTCACGTTCCTGCGTCGCTGCTTCACGTTCCTGAGTCACTTCACGTTCCTGCGTCACTTCACGTTCCTGCGTCGCTGCTTCACGTTCCTGCGTCGCTGCTTCACGTTCCTGCGTCACTTCACGTTCCTGCGTCGCTGCTTCACGTTCCTGCGTCGCTGCTTCACGTTCCTGCGTCACTTCACGTTCCTGCGTCGCTGCTTCACGTTCCTGAGTCACTTCACGTTCCTGCGTCACTTCACGTTCCTGCGTCGCTGCTTCACGTTCCTGCGTCGCTGCTTCACGTTCCTGCGTCGCTGCTTCACGTTCCTGCGTCACTTCACGTTCCTGCGTCACTTCACGTTCCTGCGTCGCTGCTGCACGTTCCTGCGTCACTTCACGTTCCTGTTTGTCCGACAGTTTTGCTCCATGTTTCTAAACCAGCCTCATTATCTTCCGATCTCCTCCTGAACACAGTGTTGTCTGTGAACCGTTTGTTTTCACCGTGTTCCGCTCTGACCTGAAGCTTCCACATCTATTTTTGATAAACAACAGTGGTGTGAAATGCACTTAAGGCGTTAATATTTCATCTGAGCCACAACGGAACGTCACACGTGTTTCTGCCGTCGGATACTTTATTAGAATCTAGTCCGAGTTCAGGGTCCCCCACAGAGGAGAGAGTCTGAGTATGAGTCCAGGGTCTACAACAGAGGAGAGAGTCTGAGTCTGAGTTCAGGGTCCCCCACAGAGGAGAGAGTCTGAGTATGAGTCCAGGGTCTACAACAGAGGAGAGAGACTGAGTCTGAGTCCAGGGTCTACAACAGAGGAGAGAGTCTGAGTATGAGTCCAGGGTCTACAACAGAGGAGAGAGTCTGAGTCTGAGTCCAGGGTCTACAACAGAGGAGAGAGTCTGAGTCTGAGTCCAGGGTCTACAACAGAGGAGAGAGACTGAGTCTGAGTCCAGGGTCTACAACAGAGGAGAGAGACTGAGTCTGAGTCCAGGGTCTACAACAGAGGAGAGAGTCTGAGTCTGAGTCCAGGGTCTACAACAGAGGAGAGAGTCTGAGTCTGAGTCCAGGGTCTACAACAGAGGAGAGAGTCTGAGTCTGAGTCCAGGGTCTACAACAGAGGAGAGAGACTGAGTCTGAGTCCAGGGTCTACAACAGAGGAGAGAGACTGAGTCTGAGTCCAGGGTCTACAACAGAGGAGAGAGACTGAGTCTGAGTCCAGGGTCTACAACAGAGGAGAGAGTCTGAGTCCAGGGTCTACAACAGAGGAGAGAGACTGAGTCTGAGTCCAGGGTCTACAACAGAGGAGAGAGTCTGAGTCCAGGGTCTACAATAATACATTAATAAATATTATTCATGAAGTTTGACTCTAAATGTTCAGGTTTCTTTATAGAATGATCTATTTCTTTATAGCTCTAAATCACAACAGTCATATTGGAGGATTTTATAAAATTGTTGATTTGCCAGAAGCAGATCAGAGAATCAAACTGTTTGCAGGAAGTGCGATAATAACAAAGGCATAGCAGACACTGGCCCATAGGGGGTGAATGACCACGGTCCAAATGTTCATAAATGTCCTGGACTGTCCTTAGACCCTCCAATTGTGGCCTTTCCACGGCTGTAACCAACAGCCGACTTCAAAGTTTTGCACAAAGAAATATTGAAAAGGTGATGTAAATAATATCCATTCAGTGTAAGTAAGTAAGTAAGTAATCTTTATTTATATACCGCCTTTTCACTGCAGCTCTGAGTCTCAAAGCGGTTTACAATTGTTAATTTTGGGCACTTGTCTCTCACTCCTCACAGAGATGGGAGCGGGGCCAGTACAGGAGGCACATGCTAGAACTATTGGACATATTTTTAGTGGTAGGGGAAACCGGAGTACCCGGAGGAAACCTACGCAGACACGGGGAGAACATGCAAACTTCACTCAGAAAGGCCCTGGTCCGACTGGGATTCGAACCCAGGACCTTCTTGCTGAGAGGCGAGAGTGCTATCCACTCAGCCACCGTGCCGCCCGTGTGTGTTTACGTGTTTACGTGTCATCTGCTGTAAATAATGTATTTACAGAAAATACAAATTGGTGTCGGTCAGAGCCGGTGCAGTCGTGCTGCGGCTGAAAAAGCATAACCAAACACCGACAGAATGTGGACACGTCACTTCGGCACCAGATCCGGCGGGGAGCAGCGAGTCATGTGACCGTGTGAGAATTCAGGGGTTGCCATGGCGACGTGTCCCGCTGCACGCGCTCCGCCACGGCCTCGGCTGCCTCTCCATCCGTCACCACCAGAAAAAAACACTATAATAATAACGTTAGACACGGAATGCATTTCTGGTCACTATCTTGGGAGACAGCCTCCAAAATGTGATTACGTGAAAAGAAAAGTCCTGGAATGTGGATGATAATAATGTAATAAACCAGCAGGAAATCTGGAAGATTGAGTTCCAAAAGTAGATTTTCCACTTCATTTTCTAATCTATTCTTGTGTTTCATGAAGCTGGCCAGTAGGGGGCGCATGAGCAGAGGTGGGACAGTGTTGCTCCCATTGAAAACCATGTAAAGTCTGTTTTGGAGTCAAAGGCTCTCCTCCTGTGCGCTGTACGGTTGTTGGAACAGTCTTAATCGGGGACACTCAATTCTAAGGGAGGACTAACAAATATTTCTCAAAAGAGTCTTGATTTTGGGCATTTTTGGAAAGAAAAACAGAAGAAATTGCTGTGTTTCATTGGGGTGGCCTGCACGGGGCGCTTATCTGGGAAAGCCTTGATCCACCTCGCCCGCCTCATTCCAGTGATTTTTTCAAAGTGTCCTCCTTTATATGAGACCACAGTTGGAACATGAACAAACTCTGTCTTTCTCTATTTGTGCGGTTTTTACAAGCGTACACCGCACAAAAAGATGCTTCTTCTTCTACTATATCTCTGTGTATAAACCACTTCTTCTTCTACTATATCTCTGTGTATAAACCACTTCTTCTTCTACTATATCTCCGTGTATAAACCACTTCTTCTTCTACTATATCTCTGTGTATAAACCACTTCTTCTTCTACTATATCTCTGTGTATAAACCACTTCTTCTTCTACTATATCTCCGTGTATAAACCACTTCTTCTTCTACTATATCTCCGTGTATAAACCACTTCTTCTTCTACTATATCTCCGTGTATAAACCACTTCTTCTTCTACTATATCTCCGTGTATAAACCCCTTCTTCTTCTACTATATCTCTGTGTATAAACCACTTCTTCTTCTACTATATCTCCGTGTATAAACCACTTCTTCTTCTACTATATCTCCGTGTATAAACCCCTTCTTCTTCTACTATATCTCTGTGTATAAACCACTTCTTCTTCTACTATATCTCCGTGTATAAACCACTTCTTCTTCTACTATATCTCCGTGTATCTTTTACACTTTTACACTTTAAACTAGAGAAATGATTCCAGAACAGTCAGTTATTTAGTTTAAGTGATAATACGCCATAATTCATTCAATGACTACTTTTGTACAGTGTTTAGGGCTTATTAGGTGACTGAAACTACTAACAACAATCAATATCCATATTGTTTATAAATTCTCAAAACAATTATTGCTGAAACTCTCAAATCCATAAATGATTCCAACAGTATTTTGAAAACCATCGCTTCTCTTCACTTCTAAAAACCTGAACAATAAATCTGGGAAAGTTCATCTTGTCCTTTTAGTAGATTCAGTTTTCTTTGTAAAGGTTGAATCCAGAGTGGGCGGGTCCCGGCTCAAGAGGGTCCATGAGCACCTGCGCTGACATACTTGTAATCTGACTGCTTTGTCGGTGGGGGTGTACCCGGAAACAGAATACTCCAATGAATTCTAATGAAATCATTTTTCCTCTCAAAAACTGCCTAAGGAGCCACGGTTTGGCACTTTACAGCCGCCCCACTGTGGCACCTGCTGTTCACAGAGGTTAAGTGTCTTGCCCAAGGACACACCGACAGCAGACATCAGTGGGAGTCGGTGGAGAAAGTCTTGAGGTGGACTCGAACCCAGTCTGAGGGAAGGATTTTTTTGGACCTAGTTTAGTCGCTGTGGGATTTTATTACTATTTTATTATCTGTGCCAGGCCCGTGCCGCTAACGCATGCACATGTTTTTACACCATGTTCCTGTGGGAGGGGCCACTCGGGGCCACTCGGGGCCACTCGGGGCCATCTTTACAAAAACAGCAGGAGGGAAAAGTCACACATTTAGTAAGTTTCACGACAGAGGAAGGCGTCGCTAAGTCCGCTAATATCAACAGTCTCAGGTTGAAACACGTCAAAAACATGTGTGTGGTATAGAACTTAAAGAGAGACGGTGGTTTTCAGAGTCTCATAAAAACCTCTGAGCTCGAGTCCCCGTATGGTCTGTCAACTCACATTACACGACGCTGCGCCAAACAACTCATTTGCATAAAATATATCACTTGAAAGTCACTCGTGTATCTGCGTATTGTATTTCAGCAGCACCTGGGAGAAAGTGCACGTCGGCACTTCATGGGTTTATATGTGATTCTGTGTTTGAATCCCCTGAGCTCTCTCCACAGACACAAACTTTAAACATTCTCTGCATTTGTCTGGGGGGCGACAGTAGCTCAGTTGGTAGAGCATTGGCCTTAAGGCCAGAAGGTCGTGGGTTCAATTCCCACCTCTGCACCTTCTCCACCGACTCCCACTGATGACTGCTGTCGTTGTGTCCTTGGGAAAGACACTTAACCCCACTTTGCCCAAAGCCCCCACTGAAAGATCAAGGCTATGCTCACACTCAGAGAGCAGCCGTCCTCCTGTGGACTCACCACCTGCAGAGGGTCAGTGAGGGGCTGGTGCTATGAGACTTGGGTGGCATCTCTGACTGCCACCCCCCTGACCCAGAAATGGATTAAAGGGAAGAAAATGGATGGATGGATGCATTTGTCTGGAACACAGAGTTACACCCACAATTATTCACTCTGTTCCAATACAAGGTCGAGGTCCCGCTCATGACCCTTTGGGGCGACAGTAGCTCAGTTGTAGAGCATTGGCCTTTGAGCCTGAAGGTCGTGGGTTCAAGCCCACCACAAGACTTTCTCCCACGACTGATGTCTGCTGTCGTTGTGTCCTTGGCAAGACACTTTACCTCTGGGAACAGCAGGTGCCACAGTGGGGCGGCTGCGGCTGTAAAGTGCCAAACTGTGGTTGTGTCCTTAGGCAAGACACTTCCCCCACATTAGAATGAGTCTGGTGTGTGTGTGAGTGGTTGGTGGTGGTGGGCGGGGCTGATGGCACAGACTGGTTGCCTCGCTTCTGTCAGTGTGCCCCAGGGCAGCTGTGGCTACAGTAGTTTATCACCACCGTGTTTGGAGAGAGAAGATACTGATGTGAAGCGTCTTTGAGAGTCCAAAAAAAAGCGCTGTATAAAACTTTTTTTTTTGTTAACTCAATAAACTACACAAAACACTAATCTATCTTTTCCTCAAAATGATAAATAATAGTAATAAATATTCCTCTTCTTATAAAATCCCTATACTGTCCATGTAATGTCTTTGTGGTGTCCGTCTCCTTCACAGCGGCTGAGGCTGCAGGGCGGAGGGGCGTCTGATTTGTTTTTGGGGGCAGCCCTGTTGAAAAGGTCACGTCCCAGAGCGGCCCATTAAAGCAGGTCGCCCTGATCCACACTCGTTACCACGGTTTTACACACAGGAAGTTATAATGATTACTGCGGGGAACGGTAATGGATTTGAGAGAAGTGAGAAAATCCAGCAGATTAATTAAAGGAAATTCATTTATTAAAACAGTTATTTCTCAGTGACTTTGGCCTTTTTTAGATCAAGGCCTAAAACGTATTTATTCAGACTTTTAACACTTTTAACACTCATTAATGCAGTGACACCTTTTAAAGCTCAGACTTCGACTCTGACAGACTTTATCGATCCACAGGGAAATTGTGTTGTCACAGGAGCTTGCTTAGTATTTCACAATAAAATATAACATTAAAGTGGGGGGGGGGGGGGGGGGGGTCTCTGGGGGTTGGAGCTGCAGCCTGACCCTCCATCACAGGTTCAAATACCACTCTGACCTTTCCATCGTCCACATGGGAACACATTAGGACACGGTATATTTAGAGAGATGGAAGGAGAGGACGGAGCCGGCAGTTTGAGAGAGAGAGAGGGAGAGGGAGAGAGAGAGAGAGACAGGGAGAGAGAGACAGAGAGAGAGAAAGAGAGAAAGAGAGAGAGAGGGAGAGCGAGACAGAGAGAGAGAGAGAGGGAGAGGGAGAGAGAGAGAGAGACAGGGAGAGAGAGACAGAGAGAGAGAGAGAGAGAAAGAGAGAGAGAGAGAGAGAGGGAGAGAGAGACAGGGAGAGAGAGAGAGAGAGAGAGAGAGAGAGAGAGAGAGAGAGAGGGAGAGAGAGAGAGGGAGAGAGAGACAGAGAGAGAGAGAGAGAGAAAGAGAGAGAGAGAGAGAGGGAGAGAGAGACAGGGAGAGAGAGAGAGAGAGGGAGAGAGAGACATGGAGAGAGAGAGACAGAGAGAAAGAGAGAAAAAACAGGGAGAGAGAGAGAGAGAGAGAGAGAGAGAGAGAGAGAGAGGGGGGGGGGGGGGGGGGGGGGGTTAACATGAGGATGTGTGGTGCTGTAGTGGGATCTACAGAATCCATAAGAAACGTCTGATCTAAAATTACAAAAATAATAGTTTCAGCCTCAAAACAGCGGCCTTACATTTATATTGATCTGCTCCTGCAGCTACAGGAGACACTACCAACACTAATATCAACACGTTACTAAAAATTCTGGGGAAATTTCATCCAAACCAATTTTCATACCAGAATTAATTTATTGGGATTTACCAAAATGTTTACCGAGTTCGCTCTAAACCACAGATTATTTTAAATCTCAAAATGGCAAGAACGGTTACTGAGCTATGGAGTTTACTTTTCAATGGAAGTCAGCAGGCACCAGAGCGAGTTGGAACAAAACTTCGCCCATGAGCACTTCCCCAATGAGCTTCATTGAGCTAGGAGTCCATATATGTACAGTCTATGTGCCTGACCAAATGGGAAGGAAAGGAAACAGAGCCAGGCACAAGATGGCGCCAACCTGGCAACAAAACATAATGGACACAAAGAAGTTTACCAGTCCCTGTGCTCCTCAGAGTCCCAGCAGGAGGCCGGTCCCTGTGCTCCTCAGAGTCCCAGCAGGAGGCCAGTCCCTGTGCTCATCAGAGTCCCAGCAGGAGTCCAGTCCCTGTGCTCCTCAGAGTCCCAGCAGGAGTCCAGTCCCTGTGCTCCTCAGAGTCCCAGCAGGAGTCCAGTCCCTGTGCTCCTCAGAGTCCCAGCAGGAGTCCAGTCCCTGTGCTCCTCAGAGTCCCAGCAGGAGTCCAGTCCCTGTGCTCCTCAGAGTCCCAGCAGGAGGCCAGTCCCTGTGCTCCTCAGAGCTTTCTAGCCCCAGTAAAACGTTCTCCTTCAGTTTGATCTTCTTCCTTTTGAGTGGACTGCTGTATGTTTGTGTCTGAGGTGAAAAGTACAGAGGAGGCTGAATTATGCACCTCACCTCCAGAACCCGCTCTGCACCAGAGCAAGGCCAACGGCGGCGAGTAAGAGCGAGATGTAGCGACCGAAGCAACTCTATAAATAGATCAGAGACTACAGTGACTTTGTGAATGGCAGCGAAAGGGTCAGGGACAGATCAAAGACTCATTCTTAAAGGTTCAAATATTTATAACGTGGAGAAAGTGTCGCGCCAAAGTCTAGTAAATGATTCACTTTCCTTCAACCATTAAACCAAACGTCCTGTTATTATTCATTCATGAGGGTTTTTTGTGAATAATAGTAATGTTTAAATCAAAGTGTGTGTTTAGTTCCAGGTCGAGTGATCGACATCGATGAGACAGAGTTTGGTTTGAAGAAGCTGAAAATCAAAGTCAGGACTTTTGAAAGAGTCACTGAGCCAAAGATAAAAGAGGAGAGAAGGATGTGTAAGAACAGATTTGATATTCCTGCTTTCTGCGACCGATCAACGCAAGGCCCAGACCTGGAACTGAACACTGTCCTCTCATCCACATTTGTTCTACTCTCAAGACCTTAAGTTCCTTCAATACACTGCAAAAGTGATGAAAAATAAGTCACAAATTAATCAAGTTTGGCAAAAATATATCATTTGAGCACATTTTGACTGCGTTAAAACAAGAAAATACAAGAAATGTCTCTCTTGGAAGGAGAAAATGAAGCAACAGTTTCTGAAATTAGACTAAATGGCTTTGTCCTGTTTAAGAGATGCCATTCAAGCCATTATTACCTCATGTGTTCTCATTTTGTACAGTGTAGAACGACAAGTCTCATTTTAGTTTCAAGACAGTTCCATATTTTAGCTGCATAAATCTACACAAATAAAGCCAACACGGGTCCAAACAACACGCCAACCTTTCCCTGCTGTCGTCTACTCGAAAAACACAAATCTGCAGAATGAAGACACCGACAGACCTCGACAGCAGCAGGAGGAGCATGGTACGTCTTCTTTAATACTCCTTTAATACTCCTTTGATCCATTATTCATGGGTTCAGTCTTCACTGCAGCACCGGGGTCTGTCCTGGGTCTGTCCTGGGTCTGTCCTGGTCCTGTCCTGGGTCTGTCCTGGGTCTGTCCTGGTCCTGTCTGGTCCTGTCCTGGGTCTGTCCTGAGTCTGTCCTGGGTCTGTCCTGGTCCTGTCCTGGGTCTGTCCTGGGTCTGTCCTGAGTCTGTCCTGGGTCTGTCCTGGGTCTGTTCTGGGTCTGTTCGGGGTAATGTAATGTAATGTAATCTTTATTTATATACCGCCTTTTCACTGCACATCGGAGTCTCAAAGCGGTTTACAATTGTTATTTTTGGGAGCGGGGCCAGTACAGGAGGCGCATGCCTGAACTATTGTACATATTTTTAGTGGTAGGGGAAACCGGAGCACCCGGAGGAAACCTACGTAGACACGGGGAGAACATGCAAACTCCACTCAGAAAGGCCCTGGTCCAACCGGGATTCGAACCCAGGACCTTCTTGCTGAGAGGCAAGAGTGCTATCCACTCAGCCACCGTGCCACCCACGGTGGGTCTCTCTCTCTCTCTCTATGTGATGCAGAGGTGGGACGTCCCGCTGTGGCCCACATAGACCTCCTTTTGGCCCAGCAGGTGTATCCAGGACAGGACTCTCTCTCTCTCTCTCTCTCTCTCTCTCTCTCTCCTGTGTTTGTATGTGATGCAGAGGTGGGACGTCCCGCTGTGGCCCACATAGACCTCCTTTTGGCCCAGCAGGTGTATCCAGGACAGTGCAGCGCAGGCATTTCAGGCGACGACTCAACCTACTTCATTCAGTTACATAAGCTCAGAACTAGGGCTGTGCAATCAATCAGAAAAACACTGGATTACTGTGGAGTAATGAGGCGTGCCAGGGCCGGGACAACACCTGCATCCAACTGAAAACACGTTAGCTACGCATGCTAGCTTAAACGGACGAAGAGCGAGCCGTGTAAGTCATTTTATGAGGCTTTGGGCTGGGAGGTGATTTGATGATGCAGATGGAACCTTTCCTGACTGTGCTCAGGATCATTTAGAACACAATAGCCCCATTTCCATCGGCCCTACTCTACTCTACTCTACTCTACTCTACTCTACTCTACTCTACTCTACTCTACTCTACCTAGTATCCGGGTAAATTACTTGGTAGCCAGGGCTTCCAGCAGCACTCTGGCCAATCACTGACAGAACACTTTAGCTCGGCCTGGATAGGACCAGGACTAAGCCGGTACCAAAAAAGTACCACATGGCCGGTAGAAACGCTCCCTATCGGGGTAAAGTAGAGCCAAACAGGGCTATACTGTCACCACAAAAGAAACTTATGGAACGGTGAGAACCAAAACATACATTTAAAAAACCTGTAAATCTCGACTTGTCTTTGAAGCTCTTCTTTTTGAGAAATGTGGGTCTTTAATGTCGCTTTAGTTTCTTTTTAAATGTCTTTGTGTTTCAATGTGTTTCAAATTAAAAAAATCTCAGCAGCCGTCGTCTCTGAGACTTTACAAAGATTCACCAACAACAGATCAGAGAATCAGTGCAAACACAGGATAACAACCAGAGCCTTTGGTCCATGAGGAGCGAGAGGACGTCCATAATGTTCAGAAACACAAAAGTCCTGAAATCTGTCAACTGGAAACATGTCTTTGTTATTGTGAAGTCTTTTAACAGAGTTTTTTATGCATAAAAAGGAAGTTGTAGACAGTAGATAATATCATACTAAAATAATTTAAAGAATATGACACTTATGAGAATAGTCTGAGTCTCAGAAGACGACGACACATTCACTTTTTACAGGATTTTAAAACATTTTATTCTCAAAGACTCTACACACAGTAAACTGACGCCGCTCAGACTGATTTAAACAAACACAGATGTGACGTTCAGTCTAATATTTACATTTAAACTTTTATACAGAGACTAATGTTAGTGTCACGTGTCCTCAGTATTTCTATGTGTCTTATTTGTACGATTTAATTAAGGAGAGAATATCACATTTAATCATCATTCTATAAGTCTGTATTTTCTAGTGTCTCATTTCTTCAGTCTCTGGGAAAGCAACATCTGGAAAGACCATGTTATACTCTTAGCTTTGTTATGCTAAAGTTAGAGCCATTATTATATTCACAAATCTTCTGTGTGCTCCTCATTCCTACCGTTATGTAATAATAATAATAATAATAATAATAATAAAAATGGATTGTATTGATAACACACCTTACATATGCCAAACACATCTCCATCAGAATAAAAACATGTACAGACTACAGAGCGTGGAGCAGCTACAGAAGAAGTCTCCCATGGAACGGAGCCGTGTGATTGGCTGACAGAGCCTTCTACATGTCTGCCTCCCTCTCTCTTCAGTCTATGGTGGTCTTCCCCTCCACCTCCCCCACCCACACTCCCCTCTGACGCGCTGTATTGGACGAGGCGGGCCAGAGTGAGGACTTCCCATTAAAAAGATCCGCATGTTTTTCCACATGTACCGTGTCTCTCCCATGTTTGTTGAAATATGTGTCTGTTTTGCTCTGTGCTGTTGAATAACTGTCATAAGGAGCGCGGAAAATTAGAGTACGCGCCTTGATGTTTATTCATCGAACTGAATTCCTCCATCTGTGTGATAATAAAGGATTGATTGATTGGTGTTTGTGGACCGCAGCGACCGTGGTGTGGAGTGAGGAGGTCTCTCAGTTATTCTGGAGCGTAGCTGTGAATGTGTTGGTGAGAGAGGAGACAGATTTATATTCTACAGCGGTGTGTGAGGAGTGACGTGTCCATTTCCTGTTTTATTTTGTAGTTTGTTAAATCCCTGTGTTTTCTTTGGTCGTACTTCCTGTTGTCTGATAACCCGCCCCCTTTTGTGTCTCGTCAGTTTTGTATTTAAAACCTGTGTGTTCCTTCACTTCCTGTTCCGTCGTTGTCGTTCCTCGTCTGTTTCACTTTTGTCCATGTTCCTGGTTTGATTACTTTTTATGGTGTTTTTACCAGATTTTTAAATTTTTATTAAATTCATTATTTTGCAGTTTTGCATTTTGGGTCTTCTTGTTTTTCACTCCACATGACATGGAGTTTACAGAGGACAGGGGTGATGTGGTCGAACTTGCAGCACTCTTCTGAATATGTTGAAGCTGGACATGCAACACTGACATTTCTTAATCTTAATCTTAGTCTTTACCAAACGCCCGCAGCTCAGTATCGCAGCACACGCACAGAGTCTATGAAATGATTCACAGGATGCATTTCAGTCGCTGTCTCCATCTTCTCAGTGGATAAAAACCGTGTGTGAAAAGACAGTCGTTTCTTAGGCTCAGAGGAGGTTTGTTTGTTTTGAGCCCCGGGGCGCCCCAGACCATCTGCAGGGGCGGAGACTGTCACTTCTAATTGTGTCACATTTGACTGCCCGTTCACTCCTCGTCTCTCAGCCCCCAGCGGAAAACAAGCTCTCAGCGGGTCCAGCATCGAGTCAATGGGCGACAGAAGAAGTGTACAATGGAGGAGGAGAACGAGCGCTTTTTTGGTTCTTCTGACTAGTTTACTTTCTCTTTCAAAAGAACCAAAAAAATATTTTAACTCAAGACAAAACAAAGCTTTTTGAATCATTTCGAGGGAATATGAGGTTTAAGCCTGCTGCTACTGTATATGTAATGTGTATAGAAGGGGTCTCCAACCTTTTTCATTCAGAGAGCTACTTCCATACAAAAGAAGAGGTAGAGAGCTACTCGTTTATGCAGTCGTAATTAAAATCTATCCAACAATTACGACAAAACATGGAGAACACATGTCAAGTATACCATCAAACTGTATAGCCCCATATTTATAACCCCATATAGGTCATGTGTTAAATTCTAAATCCTTTGGCGAGCTACTTGAAAGGGGCTGGCGAGCTACCTGAAAGGGGCTGGCGAGCTACCTGAAAGGGGCTGGAGAGCTACCTAAAGGGGCTGGTGAGCTACCTAAAGGGGCTGGCGAGCTACCTGAAAGGGGCTGGAGAGCTACCTGAAAGGGACTGGAGAGCTACCTAAAGGGGCTGGTGAGCTACCTGAAAGGGGCTGGCGAGCTACCTGAAAGGGGCTGGAGAGCTACCTAAAGGGGCTGGTGAGCTACCTGAAAGGGGCTGGAGAGCTACCTAAAGGGGCTGGCGAGCTACAGGTAGCTCCCGGACCACAGGTTGGAGACCCCTGATGTATAGTATATGTTGATGTGTTTAGAGAATTGGTCGTAGAAACCTTAACTCAAATCAAAACGCAAACAATTAAATTAGAACTTGGAAATCTTGGCTTCATGGGACTAATAAACAAACATAACATAGTAATAACGAATAGCTCATTATTGATACAAAGTAAGAAAAAAAAGACAAAGAAAAGAAAAATAAGGGAATCAGAACATCTCATGTACATGTGATTATTCAGTTCCTGGCGATTGCTGTTTTAGGTGGTAGGAGAAACTGGAGCACCCGGAGGAAACCTAAAGCCTGGTTCACACGAGACGATTTTAAAATTGTCGGCCGATTTTTCTCCGTGTTAGACCCCACACGGGGAGATTAAAAATCCTGCGTCTAACCACTTTGGTCGTGCAGTGTGTGGTGCGTAGCCACACGGCAAGATCACGCAAGCCACAAACATCACACACGAACCGACACCCCCCCCCGAGCATTCCCAGGTCAGATGGAAATCTCACAAAATCTCTCGAGATCAAGCGTGACTTCAGAGTAAACAGTCATGGCAGACGAAGAGGATGCAGTGGCGATAGTGTGCAGTTTGTTGTTAACAGAGAAGACACGTAATCCAAAGAAAAGGCAATGGTCAAAGCCATGCTGCTGTGTTTTGGTTTTTTTCCGGTGTTTCCTCACCGGCTTGTCACCTCGTCTTCTTATTGGCTACACGCCGTAGTCATGGCAACGCGCTCGCTTGTCCTCGGAGGACACCACACACGACAAGAAATCGGGCCAAAACAATCCAACATGTTGGATATCCCCGATTTGAGATCGGGAGCAGTCCCGATGTCCTTCCGAGCGACGAGTGCAGTCTTAACACACCACACACGGCAGGATAATCTGTAAGATTTTGTTACGGAAATCGGAGCGTTTCTTAAGATTGTCGTAAGGGGTAAATCGGGTCTAAATCGGCCTAAATATCCTGCCGTGTGAACCAGGCTTTAGCAGACACAAGGAGAATGTAAATCATCCACAAATGGCCAATGGGGTCGCATGAGGCTGGTAAAGGTGCTGACTGTGATATTTCTGATCCTTTGCGTGTATGTTGTTGCTCATTTACAATTCCCAGAGTTAGAAACGACAGAGCAATCATTTCAGGTTTTTCTTTTCCCACAACATTCTTTTTCAGTCAGACGTGAGCTGTGCAACATCTTTGACAGTTTTGCCTTTTCTGAAAAATGACAAAGGAATGAGAACAGAATGCTGCAGCCTGACAACAAGACAAATCCTGGATTGTTGTTCACATTTTAGTCCCAGAGCAGTCATTTTGACCCTCTTGTATAAATGTATATGGTTTTTATCTCTAATGCACATGTTTAAAAAAATCTTGAATACATTAAAAACGGGTGAATTTAACTTGAAAAAGCACAAAGCTGCTGAATGCAAACAGAGCCGTCATGTAAACAGTGTGTTGCTATGGTAACGAGCACATTCTCCAAGCTGAGATTGTTCTGATCCAGTCCAGGACCAGTCCAGTCTGTTTCCAGTTGATTTCAGATGTATGAAGCAGTCAACATGACTGCTCCGTTGGTTAAAGGTAGAGCTACTCACATTTCAAAAAAGAAAAAGTATTTAATGAAAACAAGGACAAAAACATAAACTACAAACATTTACAGAAAAAAGTCTGAAAGTTATGAAGACCAAAAAGGTAAATAAGCCGAGAAATGTCACTACCAAAACAGGTACTTCTAGTGTTAAGTACTCAAATACTTTTGAGTAGTAGCAGTAGCAGTAGTAGCAGTAGTAGCAGTAGTAGTAACAGTAGTAGTAACAGTAGTAGTAGCAGTAGTAGTAACAGTAGTAGTAGCAGTAGTAGTAACAGTAGTAGTAACAGTAGTAGTAACAGTAGTAGTAGCAGTAGTAGTAACAGTAGTAGTAGCAGTAGTAGTAACAGTAGTAGTAACAGTAGTAGTAGCAGTAGTAGTAGCAGTAGTAGTAACAGTAGTAGTAGCAGTAGTAGTAACAGTAGTAGTAACAGTAGTAGTAGCAGCAGTAGTAGCAGTAGTAGTAGCAGTAGTAGTAACAGTAGTAGTAGCAGTCAGTAGTAGCAGTAGTAGTAGCAGTCAGTAGTAGCAGTAGTAGTAACAGTAGTAGTAGCAGCAGTAGTAACAGTAGTAGTAGCAGTAGTAGTAGCAGTAGTAGTAGCAGCATCAGTATCAGCAGTAGTAGCAGTAGTAGTAGCAGCATCAGTATCAGCAGTAGTAGCAGTAGTAGTAACAGTAGTAGTAGCAGCAGTAGTAGCAGTAGCAGTAGTAGTAGCAGCATCAGTATCAGCAGTAGTAGCAGTAGTAGTAACAGTAGTAGTAGTAGCAGTAGTAGTAACAGTAGTAGTAGTAGCAGTAGTAGTAACAGTAGTAGTAGCAGTAGTAGTAGCAGCAGCAGTAGCAGTAGAACTTAGCAGTAGTAGTATCTCCTATGTTTTGTACAGTATGTTCTTTAATCTCTATTGTATGTTTTTTAGTGTTAAATATCCAAATACTTTTTAAAACTACAAATTGTGACCATGTTCCAGTTCTACAGAGACATATCTTCTCTCCAGAGGTATTTGTTTTGGTTTTCTCCCATTCCCTCAAAACTACTGTGTCTGCTGCTCATGTACGGACCGAGAAGGGAACCCCTGTGTCTGTGTGTGTCAGTGTGTGTCTGTGTGTGTCTGTGTGTCTGTGTGTGTCTGTGTGTGTCAGTGTGTGTCAGTGTGTGTCTGTGTGTGTCTGTGTGTCTGTGTGTGTCTGTGTGTGTCTGTCAGTGTGTGTCTGTGTGTGTCTGTGTGTGTCTGTGTGTCTGTGTGTGTCTGTCAGTGTGTGTCTGTGTGTGTCTGTGTGTGTCAGTGTGTGTCAGTGTGTGTCTGTATGTCAGTGTGTGGCCGTGTGTCTGTGTGTGTCCGTGTGTCTGTGTGTGCGTGTGTGTCTGTGTGTCAGTGTGTGCGTGTGTGTCAGTGTGTGCGTGTGTGTCAGTGTGTGCGTGTGTGTCAGTGTGTGCGTGTGTGTCAGTGTGTGCGTGTGTCTGTGTGTCAGTGTGTCAGAGTGTCAGTGTGTGTCTGTGTGTGTCTGTGTGTCTGTGTGTCCGTGTGTCTGTGTGTGTCCGTGTGTCTGTGTGTCAGTGTGTGCGTGTGTGTCAGTGTGTGCGTGTGTGTCAGTGTGTGCGTGTGTCTCAGTGTGTGCGTGTGTGTCTGTGTGTCAGTGTGTGCGTGTGTGTCAGTGTGTCTGTGTGTGTCAGTGTGTGTCAGTGTGTGTCTGTGTGTGTCTGTGTGTGTCTGTGTGTCTGTGTGTGTCTGTGTGTGTCTGTCAGTGTGTGTCTGTGTGTGTCTGTGTGTGTCTGTGTGTCTGTGTGTGTCTGTCAGTGTGTGTCTGTGTGTGTCTGTGTGTGTCTGTGTGTCTGTGTGTGTCTGTGTGTGTCAGTGTGTGTCAGTGTGTGTCTGTGTGTCAGTGTGTGGCCGTGTGTCTGTGTGTGTCCGTGTGTCTGTGTGTGCGTGTGTGTCTGTGTGTCAGTGTGTGCGTGTGTGTCAGTGTGTGCGTGTGTGTCAGTGTGTGCGTGTGTGTCAGTGTGTGCGTGTGTGTCAGTGTGTGCGTGTGTCTGTGTGTCAGAGTGTCAGTGTGTCAGAGTGTCAGTGTGTGTCTGTGTGTGTCTGTGTGTCTGTGTGTCCGTGTGTCTGTGTGTGTCCGTGTGTCTGTGTGTCAGTGTGTGCGTGTGTGTCAGTGTGTGCGTGTGTGTCAGTGTGTGCGTGTGTCTCAGTGTGTGCGTGTGTGTCAGTGTGTCTGTGTGTCTGTGTGTCTGTGTGTCTGTGTGTGTCTGTGTGTGTCAGTGTGTGTCAGTGTGTGTCTGTGTGTCAGTGTGTGGCCGTGTGTCTGTGTGTGTCCGTGTGTCTGTGTGTGCGTGTGTGTCTGTGTGTCAGTGTGTGCGTGTGTGTCAGTGTGTGCGTGTGTGTCAGTGTGTGCGTGTGTGTCAGTGTGTGCGTGTGTCTGTGTGTCAGAGTGTCAGTGTGTCAGAGTGTCAGTGTGTGTCTGTGTGTGTCTGTGTGTCTGTGTCTCAGTGTCTCCGTGTGTGTGCCTGTGTGTCAGTGTGTCAGTGTGTCCCCGTGTGTGTCCGTGTGTGTGTCTCCGTGTGTCTGTGTGTCTGTGTCTCAGTGTGTCTCCGTGTGTCTGTGTGTCTGTGTCTGTGTGTCCGTGTGTCTGTGTGTCAGTGTGTCTGTATCTCAGTGTGTCAGTGTGTCTGTATCTCAGTGTGTCCGTATGTCTGTGTCTCAGTGTATCCGTATGTCTTTGTCTTTGTGTGTCCGTATGTCTGTGTCTTTGTGTGTCCGTATGTCTGTGTCTTTGTGTGTCCGTATGTCTGTGTCTCAGTGTGTCCGTATGTCTGTGTCTTTGTGTGTCCGTATGTCTGTGTCTTAGTGTGTCCGTGTGTCTGTGTCTTTGTGTGTCTGTGTCTCAGTGTGTGCGTGTGTGTCTGTGTGTCAGTGTGTGAGTGTGTGTCAGTGTGTGCGTGTGTGTCAGTGTGTGCGTGTGTGTCAGTGTGTGCGTGTGTGTCAGTGTGTGCGTGTGTCTGTGTGTCAGTGTGTCAGAGTGTCAGTGTGTGTCTGTGTGTGTCTGTGTGTCTGTGTGTCCGTGTGTCTGTGTGTGTCCGTGTGTCTGTGTGTCAGTGTGTGCGTGTGTGTCAGTGTGTGCGTGTGTGTCAGTGTGTGCGTGTGTCTCAGTGTGTGCGTGTGTGTCTGTGTGTCTGTGTGTCAGTGTGTGCGTGTGTGTCAGTGTGTCTGTGTGTGTCAGTGTGTGTCAGTGTGTGTCTGTGTGTGTCTGTGTGTGTCTGTGTGTCTGTGTGTGTCTGTGTGTGTCTGTCAGTGTGTGTCTGTGTGTGTCTGTGTGTGTCTGTGTGTCTGTGTGTGTCTGTCAGTGTGTGTCTGTGTGTGTCTGTGTGTGTCTGTGTGTCTGTGTGTGTCGTGTGTGTTGTGTTGTCAGTGTGTGTCAGTGTGTGTCTGTGTGTCAGTGTGTGTGCCGTGTGTCTGTGTGTGTCCGTGTGTCTGTGTGTGCGTGTGTGTCTGTGTGTCAGTGTGTGCGTGTGTGTCAGTGTGTGCGTGTGTGTCAGTGTGTGCGTGTGTGTCAGTGTGTGCGTGTGTGTCAGTGTGTGCGTGTGTCTGTGTGTCAGAGTGTCAGTGTGTCAGAGTGTCAGTGTGTGTCTGTGTGTGTCTGTGTGTCTGTGTGTCCGTGTGTCTGTGTGTGTCCGTGTGTCTGTGTGTCAGTGTGTGCGTGTGTGTCAGTGTGTGCGTGTGTGTCAGTGTGTGCGTGTGTCTCAGTGTGTGTGCGTGTGTGTCAGTGTGTCTGTGTGTCTGTGTGTCTGTGTGTCTGTGTGTGTCTGTGTGTGTCAGTGT
>OZ035835.1:1565381-1577881 GCA_964034765.1 Knipowitschia caucasica | reverse complement strand
GGCTCAGAGGTTACGGGTCGGCGCCGGTCGGGCTCAGAGGTTACGGGTCGGCGCCGGTCGGGCTCAGAGGTAACGGGTTGGCGCCGGTCGGGCTCAGAGGTAACAGGTCGGCGCCAGTCGGGCTCAGAGGTAACGGGTCGGCGCCGGTCGGGCACAGAGGTAACGGGTCGGCGCCGGTCGGGCTCAGAGGTAACAGGTCGGCGCCAGTCGGGCTCAGAGGTAACGGGTCGGCGCCGGTCGGGCACAGAGGTAACGGGTCGGCGCCGGTCGGGCACAGAGGTAACGGAGATGCAGCGATTAGACAAATACTGTTAATTGGTTTCTGAGGGCCGCAGTCTAGACTGAGTGATACTGAAGCAGGGACCAGACCCGCTGAAAAGACTCGGTTCGTTCTAGACCAAGTTCTTCAGTCTCCGAGAGAGAGTCTGGTCCAGAGGGTTCAGGGAGAGAAGGACCGGACCAAAATGATAAAGATGTTGATCAGGGCCAAACTAAACTAAACTGAGTTAAATTGATTAATAGTATCTGGAGATGTCTGCTGTGCCTTTGACATGATCCAAAATTACATAAACGGTAAAAAAATTAAATAAAATATTGAAAAAAAAAGTATTTAAGAAGTCTATAAATGTATGTTTTTAATGGTGCATGTTTGTTTATTTAACACTGAATGAGACTGACTTTGCTTTGTTCGTTAAGGTCGGGAAGTTTCATTGTTGCAACATTTTCAGCTGATGGAAAAGTTGTGTTACCGCAGACAGAACCATCAGACAGAACCATCAGGCAGGACCATCAGGCAGGACCATCAGGCAGACAGGACCATCAGGCAGGACCATCAGGCAGACAGGACCATCAGGCAGGACCATCAGGCAGGACCATCAGGCAGACAGGACCATCAGGCAGGACCATCAGGCAGGACCATCAGGCAGACAGGACCATCAGGCAGGACCATCAGGCAGACAGGACCATCAGGCAGACAGGACCATCAGGCAGACAGGACCATCAGGCAGGCAGGACCATCAGGCAGCCAGGACCATAAGGCAAGACCATCAGGCAGTCAGGACCATCAGGCAGTCAGGACCATCAGGCAGCCAGGACCATCAGGCAGCAGGACCATCAGACAGTCAGGACCATCAGGCAGCAGGACCATCAGGCAGCAGGACCATCAGGCAGCTAGGACCATCAGACAGTCAGGACCATCAGGCAGCAGGACCATCAGAGGTCAACAAGATGGCGGCTCAAGTCAATGGCCTTTGCTCATGGTCGGCACTAGATCATAAACTACTCTCAGAGCATACTCTGTATGCTCTATATGTATGTATTGGTCTTGCTTTTAATGTGAAGCGCTTTGTGACCCTGGTCTGAGAAAGGCGCTATATAAATACATTTTACTTACTTACTTACTAAACGGAATCGGGACGAAACCAGGTAACAATCCTACTTTCGAATTAGTTTTAGACTACTAAGTCCTTAAGTGGTGACTGGTTAAGTTTTAGGCGTCTGAGTAAGATGGTTAAGGTTAGGGTTAAGGTGGTCTGAGTAAGATGGTTAAGGTTAGGGTTAAGGTGGTCTGAGTAAGATGGTCAAGGTTAGGGTTAAGGTGGTCTGAGTAAGATTGTTAAGGTTAGGGTTAAGGTGGTCTGAGTAAGATGGTTAAGGTTAGGGTTAAGGTGGTCTGAGTAAGATGGTTAAGGTTAGGGTTAAGGTGGTCTGAGTAAGATGGTTAAGGTTAGGGTTAAGGTGGGTCTGAGTAAGATGGTTAAGGTTAGGGTTAAGGTGGGTCTGAGTAAGATGGTTAAGGTTAGGGTTAAGGTGGTCTGAGTAAGATGGTTAAGGTTAGGGTTAAGGTGGTCTGAGTAAGATGGTTAAGGTTAGGGTTAAGGTGGTCTGAGTAAGATGGTTAAGGTTAGGGTTAAGGTGGGTCTGAGTAAGATGGTTAAGGTTAGGGTTAAGGTGGGTTGGGGTTATTTTATGGGAATGGCTGGTTAAGTTTAGGCTTGAATAGGTAGTTTGTTATATTTACTTCCGCTTCCGTCCGTATATGATCTAGTGCTGACCCTGTGCTCATTGGTGCATGCTCAAAGCAAAGAGGACGGACTGCCAGAAGTAATTAGAAGAAGACTATCGCAGGAGGAGTGTTCTTTTGATATGATGTGATCTCCCATCGTTCACATTCATGACTCTTGACTCTCAAATCGCTTTGAGGAGTTTAAATCTAAAATGATTCCCTCTCAGGAGATGGAGAAGTGTAAGAGCCACTGCTTATTTGAGGCGTGAATCTGTTTCTGGTGCCTCCTGGACGCCTCTCTGATGTCTCTGCTGTGGCCTCAGAACAGACTGAGATGTTTCAGATCTTCCTGGATGTGCTGCAGAGAGTGTGTGTGGAGAGGGAGGTCTGGGCTGCTCTGTCTGTCGTTTCAGCACCAGATTTGTAAGAGCAGCTCATGCCAGGATCATCTAACGCAGAAGGATTGGAATTTGAGAGTCTTAGCAGCAGCTTAATGTTACCTTATTGTCCCCATGTCCTTCGTCTGCTTTTGGCCACCTCCTCCTTCTATGATATTTAATCTGTGTATTTACTCTGTCCTCGCACAGAAATGCTTCAGCTAACAGCTAACAGCGCCACAGAGCACAGTGTCGCCCGCTCTTAAACTGGTGTTGACTTTGAGATGGGAGTCTTTATCTGTGTCTTTGCTCTGAAGTCGCACAGAGAGAAAAAATATCTACTTTCTGTTCAAATTCCCCAGAGCCAGAAGAGAGACACGGGTTCGTTTCACTGCAGCAGGGACTGTGGTGATAACATGTGCACGTGTTGGAGACGCTGTGGTCATGGGGTTGTAGGAATGATGCATTATGGGAATCAAACGGCAGGGAATAAGTCATTTTGGTGAATTAACTTCCTACCGCACCAATCCCGATGAGCCGTTCTGTAAACAGCAGCAGCAGTTGTCTGAATGTAGCAGTAGAAACATTACCAGAAAAGTGGCAATAGAAATAGTCGTAGAAGCAGAAATGGTCAAAACTTTCGATCTCTAGATGTGCGCGTAGATACTGAAAGATCTGCTGTTGTGATTGCCACGAAAGGAGGTAAGACTAGGAGCAGAGGGAGAGGAGGGAGAGGAGGGAGCAGAGAGAGAGGAGGGAGCAGAGAGAGAGGAGGGAGAGGAGGGAGAGGAGGGAGCAGAGAGAGAGGAGGGAGCAGAGAGAGAGGAGGGAGAGGAGGGAGAGGAGGGAGAGGAGGGAGCAGAGAGAGAGGAGGGAGAGGAGGGAGAGGAGGGAGAGGAGGGAGCAGAGAGAGAGGAGGGAGAGGAGGGAGAGGAGGGAGCAGAGAGAGAGGAGGGAGAGGAGGGAGCAGAGGGAGAGGAGGGAGAGGAGGGAGCAGAGGGAGAGGAGGGAGAGGAGGGAGAGGAGGGAGAGGAGGGAGCAGAGAGAGAGGAGGGAGAGGAGGGAGCAGAGGGAGAGGAGGGAGAGGAGGGAGCAGAGGGAGAGGAGGGAGAGGAGGGAGAGGAGGGAGCAGAGGGAGAGGAGGGAGAGGAGGGAGAGGAGGGAGCAGAGAGAGAGGAGGGAGCAGAGAGAGAGGAGGGAGCAGAGAGAGAGGAGGGAGAGGAGGGAGAGGAGGGAGCAGAGAGAGAGGAGGGAGCAGAGGGAGAGGAGGGAGAGGAGGGAGCAGAGAGAGAGGAGGGAGCAGAAAGAGAGGAGGGAGAGGAGGGAGAGGAGGGAGCAGAGAGAGAGGAGGGAGCAGAGAGAGAGGAGGGAGAGGAGGGAGAGGAGGGAGCAGAGAGAGAGGAGGGAGAGGAGGGAGCAGAGGGAGAGGAGGGAGCAGAGAGAGAGGAGGGAGAGGAGGGAGAGGAGGGAGCAGAGAGAGAGGAGGGGAGCAGAGGGAGAGGAGGGAGAGGAGGGGGCAGAGAGAGGGGGAGCAGAGAGAGAGGAGGGAGCAGAGAGAGAGGAGGGAGAGGAGGGAGAGGAGGGAGAGGAGGGAGAGGAGGGAGCAGAGGGAGAGGAGAGAGAGCAGAGGGAGAGGAGGGAGCAGAGGGAGAGGAGGGAGCAGAGGGAGAGGAGGGAGCAGAGGGAGAGGAGGGAGAGGAGGGAGAGGAGGGAGGAGGGAGAGAGGGAGCAGAGGGAGAGGAGGGAGCAGAGGGAGAGGAGGGAGAGGAGGGAGCAGAGGGAGAGGAGGGAGCAGAGGGAGAGGAGGGAGCAGAGAGAGAGGAGGGAGAGGAGGGAGAGGAGGGAGCAGAGGGAGAGGAGGGAGCAGAGGGAGAGGAGGGAGAGGAGGGAGAGGAGGGAGCAGAGGGAGAGGAGGGAGAGGAGGGAGCAGAGGGAGAGGAGGGAGCAGAGGGAGAGGAGGGAGCAGAGGGAGAGGAGGGAGAGGAGGGAGCAGAGGGAGAGGAGGGAGCAGAGGGAGAGGAGGGAGAGGAGGGAGAGGGAGGGAGCAGAGGGAGAGGAGGGAGCAGAGAGAGAGGAGGGAGAGGAGGGAGAGGAGGGAGCAGAGGGAGAGGAGGGAGAGGAGGGAGCAGAGGGAGAGGAGGGAGCAGAGGGAGAGGAGGGAGCAGAGAGAGAGGAGGGAGAGGAGGGAGAGGAGGGAGCAGAGGGAGAGGAGGGAGCAGAGGGAGAGGAGGGAGCAGAGAGAGAGGAGGGAGCAGAGGGAGAGGAGGGAGCAGAGGGAGAGGAGGGAGCAGAGGGAGAGGAGGGAGAGGAGGGAGCAGAGAGAGAGGAGGGAGCAGAGGGAGAGGAGGGAGCAGAGGGAGAGGAGGGAGCAGAGGGAGAGGAGGGAGCAGAGGAGAGGAGAGGAGGAGGGGAGGGGGAGCAGAGGGAGCAGAGAGAGCAGAGGGAGAGGAGGGAGCAGAAGGAGCAGAGAGAGCAGAGGGAGAGGAGGGAGCAGAAGGAGCAGAGAGAGCAGAGGGAGAGGAGGGAGCAGAAGGAGCAGAGAGAGCAGAGGGAGAGGAGGGAGCAGAAGGAGCAGAGAGAGCAGAGGGACTGAGGGAAACTAATGAAGTCAAAGCTTTAAAAATAAAATAAAAGACACAGAATAGTGTAAAGGAGCCTAATATTGAAGGGAGTGGACAGAGAAAGGTGTTCGATCGTGACATTTGGGAAGCGGCCCTGCCTCCTCTGAGAACACTGGGTCATGTCATCAGCACTACACAGAACCATCAAACCTCACACTTCAGTTATGTAAGTTATGTGTTCAGAACCCAAACATGTGCTGCAAGGGATGGGTTCAGAACCGCAGGAGGTCAGAGGTCAGAGGTCAGAGGTCCAGGACTCTCCACATTCAAACACATTTAAGGACTTAAATGTGTTTGAATGTGGCACGGTGGCTGAGTGGTTAGCACTCTCGCTGCTCAGCAAGAAGGTCCTGGGTTCGAATCCCGGTCGGAACAGGGCCTTTCTGAGTGGAGATTCCAATTTTAATTTATTTTATGTATTTGTTTATTTGACAGATAGCAGAAGAGAGATCCAAACACATTGGACCATCAAAGCCATCTCTGCTCTCTCTTTACTCGCTCTCTCTTTGCTCTCTTTTTTGTCTCTCTCTGGACTCTCTCTGGACTCTCTCGGGACTCTCTCGGGACTCTCTCTGGTCTCTCTCTCTGGTCTCTCTCTCTGGTCTCTCTCTCTGGTCTCTCTCCCCTTTTTGTCCCTTATCAACCACTGTATTCCAAGATGGCGGATTCACAGAGAAAGTCGTCCGCCTCATGGACATTTATAAGTTAAATTCTAAGTCTATGACAACAATTCAAAAACATGGTGGAGGTAAATATTCTAAAAAACGTTAGATTTGGTTTTGGTTAATATGTTCTTTTCATTTGGAGCTACTGTAAAAATTACATAGAGGACCTTTAAAACGGGTGAAAATAACTTGAATTACAGAAAAAAACGACATAGAAACACACTATATAAAGAAACACAAAAAGTCAAAATCATAAAGATTAAAAATGTACATGAGCTGAGGAATTACACTTTTAAATGAGTTAGCCAAAAAAGTCTTGTACCCCACATTTACGAGGACATATAGCCTAGCATAACATCACCTTTGTCCTATAGCTAGCATAGCAACCCGCTGGGACCGCACCCTGAGACAATGAGCGCCAAGAGAAATGTGTGAAAGTGACAAAGGATCAGAGTCACAGAGAAACAAACTAAACTGCTGTCACCGGGAGATTCCTGTGGTCGTAGTTAGGCATGTAAATCGGTGACGAGCGGGTCTGTCTCTAGCTGTGCCAATGTATCAGTAAACTCCGGGCCGACTCTCACGCCGCACGCGCCACATATGCACGCACACACACACGCACACACACACACGCACACACACACACACACACACACACACACACACACACACACACACACAAGCACACACTTTCCCCCCCTCCATTGATACGTAACATCCACACACATCCTCTCTCCTCTGTTACCACCTGCTAGTTGCACACTGGTGCAGGTCAGAACTACATTGGAGCTTATATTTACACACACACACACACACACACACATACACACACACACACACACACACACAAACACACACACACACACACACATACCGGTCTGTCGCGCTCCTCTGTGTCAGGCAGCCCAAAGAATCCTATGCGGCTTCAGTCAAACCATATGGAACAAGTCTGTGCTGATGGTCCTTGGCATCAGCTCCACACACATCACTTTTAAACTTAAGCGGAGACCATGTGGACGTCACTCTCTGCTCTGACCATGTGGACGTCACTCACTGCTCTGACCATGTGGACGTCACTCTCTGCTCTGACCATGTGGACGTCACTCACTGCTCTGACCATGTGGACGTCACTCACTGCTCTGACCATGTGGACGTCACTCACTGCTCTGACCATGTGGACGTCACTCACTGCTCTGACCATGTGGACGTCACTCTCTGCTCTGACCATGTGGACGTCACTCACTGCTCTGACCATGTGGACGTCACTCTCTGCTCTGACCATGTGGACGTCACTCACTGCTCTGACCATGTGGACGTCACTCACTGCTCTGACCATGTGGACGTCACTCACTGCTCTGACCATGTGGACGTCACTCGCTGCTCTGACCATGTGGACGTCACTCGCTGCTCTGACCATGTGGACGTCACTCTCTGCTCTGACCATGTGGACGTCACTCACTGCTCTGACCATGTGGACGTCACTCGCTGCTCTGACCATGTGGACGTCACTCGCTGCTCTGACCATTGTGGACGTCACTCTCTGCTCTGACCATGTGGACGTCACTCACTGCTCTGACCATGTGGACGTCACTCACTGCTCTGACCATGTGGACGTCACTCGCTGCTCTGACCATGTGGACGTCACTCGCTGCTCTGACCATGTGGACGTCACTCGCTGCTCTGACCATGTGGACGTCACTCTCTGCTCTGACCATGTGGACGTCACTCTCTGCTCTGACCATGTGGACGTCACTCTCTGCTCTGACCATGTGGACGTCACTCCTGCTCTGACCATGTGGACTCACTCTCTGCTCTGACCATGTGGACGTCACTCGCTGCTCTGCCAGTGACGTCACTCTCTGCTCTGACCATGTGGACGTCACTCCTGCTCTGACCATGTGGACGTCACTCTCTGCTCTGACCATGTGGACGTCACTCTCTGCTCTGACCATGTGGACGTCACTCTCTGCTCTGACCATGTGGACGTCACTCTGCTCTGACCATGTGGACGTCACGCTGACCATGTGGACGTCACTCCTGCTCTGACCATGTGGACGTCACTCCTGCTCTGACCATGTGGACGTCACTCTCGCTCTGACCATGTGGACGTCACTCGCTGCTCTGACCATGTGGACGTCACTCGCTGCTCTGACTGACCATGCTGGACGTCACTCGCTGCTCTGACCATGTGGACGTCACTCGCTGCTCTGACCATGTGGACGTCACTGCTGCTCTGACCATGTGAGTCACGCTCTCTGCTCGGGAGTCACCCGCTCTGACCATGTGGCGTCACTCGCTGCTCTGACCATGTGGACGTCACACTCTGCTCTGTCTGACCATGTGGACGTCACTCGCTGCTCTGACCATGTGGGCGTCACTCGCTGCTCTGACCATGTGGACGTCACTCTCTGCTCTGACCATGTGGATGTCACTCGCTGCTCTGACCATGTGGACGTCACTCGCTGCTCTGACCATGTGGACGTCACTCATTGCTCTGACCATGTGGACGTCACTCACTGCTCTGACCATGTGGACGTCACTCGCTGCTCTGACCATGTGGACGTCACTCTCTGCTCTGACCATGTGGACGTCACTCACTGCTCTGACCATGTGGACGTCACTCACTGCTCTGACCATGTGGACGTCACTCGCTGCTCTGACCATGTGGACGTCACTCTCTGCTCTGACCATGTGGACGTCACTCACTGCTCTGACCATGTGGACGTCACTCACTGCTCTGACCATGTGGACGTCACTCGCTGCTCTGACCATGTGGACGTCACTCGCTGCTCTGACCATGTGGACGTCACTCTCTGCTCTGACCATGTGGACGTCACTCTCTGCTCTGACCATGTGGACGTCACTCTCTGCTCTGACCATGTGGACGTCACTCGCTGCTCTGACCATGTGGACGTCACTCACTGCTCTGACCATGTGGACGTCACTCACTGCTCTGACCATGTGGACGTCACTCACTGCTCTGACCATGTGGACGTCACTCTCTGCTCTGACCATGTGGACGTCACTCGCTGCTCTGACCATGTGGACGTCACTCGCTGCTCTGACCATGTGGACGTCACTCTCTGCTCTGACCATGTGGACGTCACTCGCTGCTCTGACCATGTGGACGTCACTCGCTGCTCTGACCATGTGGACGTCACTCTCTGCTCTGACCATGTGGACGTCACTCGCTGCTCTGACCATGTGGACGTCACTCTCTGCTCTGACCATGTGGACGTCACTCGCTGCTCTGACCATGTGGACGTCACTCTCTGCTCTGACCATGTGGACGTCACTCGCTGCTCTGACCATGGGGACGTCACTCGCAGCTCTGACCATGTGGACGTCACTCGCTGCTCTGACCATGTGGACGTCACTCGCTGCTCTGACCATGTGGACGTCACTCGCTGCTCTGACCATGTGGACGTCACTCGCTGCTCTGACCATGTGGACGTCACTCGCTGCTCTGACCATGTGGACGTCACTCGCTGCTCTGACCATGTGGACGTCACTCGCTGCTCTGACCATGTGGACGTCACTCGCAGCTCTGACCATGTGGACGTCACTCGCAGCTCTGACCATGTGGACGTCACTCTCTGCTCTGACCATGTGGACGTCACTCGCTGCTCTGACCATGTGGACGTCACTCGCTGCTCTGACCATGTGGACGTCACTCCCTGCTCTGACCATGTGGACGTCACTCGCTGCTCTGACCATGTGGACGTCACTCGCTGCTCTGACCATGTGGACGTCACTCACTGCTCTGACCATGTGGACGTCACTCGCTGCTCTGACCATGTGGACGTCACTCGCTGCTCTGACCATGTGGACGTCACTCGCTGCTCTGACCATGTGGACGTCACTCGCTGCTCTGACCATGTGAACGAGCCGTCTTTTGCTATACTACACTCTGGTCGTAGTATTGCACTCTGGTCGTAGTATGGCACTCTGGTCGTAGTATGGCACTCTGGTCGTAGTATGGCACTCTGGTCGTAGTATGGCACTCTGGTCGTAGTATGGCACTCTGGTCGTAGTATGGCACTCTGGTCGTAGTATGGCACTCTGGTCGTAGTATGGCACTCTGGTCGTAGTATGGCACTCTGGTCGTAGTATGGCACTCTGGTCGTAGTATGGCACTCTGGTCGTAGTATGGCACTCTGGTCGTAGTATGGCACTCTGGTCGTAGTATGGCACTCTGGTCGTAGTATGCACTCTGGTCGTAGTATGGCACTCTGGTCGTAGTATGGCACTCTGGTCGTAGTATGCACTCTGGTCGTAGTATGGCACTCTGGTCGTAGTATGGCACTCTGGTCGTAGTATGGCACTCTGGTCTGGTCGTGTAGTATGCACTCTGGTCGTAGTATGGCACTCTGGTCGTAGTATGGCACTCTGGTCGTAGTATGGCACTCTGGTCGTAGTATGGCACTCTGGTCGTAGTATGGCACTCTGGTCGTAGTATGGCACTTGGTCTGGCACCTCGTAGTATGGCACTCTGGTCGTAGTATGGCACTCTGGTCGTAGTATGGCACTCTGGTCGTAGTATGGCACTCTGGTCGTAGTATGGCACTCTGGCTAGACTGCACTCTGGTCGTAGTATGGCACTCTGGTCGTAGTATGGCACTCTGGTCGTAGTATTGCACTCTGGTCGTAGTATGGCACTCTGGTCGTAGTATGGCACTCTGGTCGTAGTATGGCACTCTGGTCGTAGTATTGCACTCTGGTCGTAGTATGGCACTCTGGTCGTAGTATGGCACTCTGGTCGTAGTATTGCACTCTGGTCGTAGTATGGCACTCTGGTCGTAGTATGGCACTCTGGTCGTAGTATGGCACTCTGGTCGTAGTATTGCACTCTGGTCGTAGTATGGCACTCTGGTCGTAGTATGGCACTCTGTTCGTAGTATGGCACTCTGGTCGTAGTATGGCACTCTGGTCGTAGTATGGCACTCTGGTCGTAGTATTGCACTCTGGTCGTAGTATGGCACTCTGGTCGTAGTATGGCACTCTGGTCGTAGTATTGCACTCTGGTCGTAGTATGGCACTCTGGTCGTAGTATGGCACTCTGGTCGTAGTATGGCACTCTGGTCGTAGTATTGCACTCTGGTCGTAGTATGGCACTCTGGTCGTAGTATGGCACTCTGGTCGTAGTATGGCACTCTGGTCGTAGTATGGCACTCTGGTCGTAGTATGGCACTCTGGTCGTAGTATGGCACTCTGGTCGTAGTATGGCACTCTGGTCGTAGTATGGCACTCTGGTCGTAGTATGGCACTCTGGTCGTAGACTGCACTCTGGTCGTAGTATGGCACTCTGGTCGTAGTATGGCACTCTGGTCGTAGTATTGCACTCTGGTCGTAGTATGGCACTCTGGTCGTAGTATGGCACTCTGGTCGTAGTATGGCACTCTGGTCGTAGTATTGCACTCTGGTCGTAGTATGGCACTCTGGTCGTAGTATGGCACTCTGGTCGTAGTATTGCACTCTGGTCGTAGTATGGCACTCTGGTCGTAGTATGGCACTCTGGTCGTAGTATGGCACTCTGGTCGTAGTATTGCACTCTGGTCGTAGTATGGCACTCTGGTCGTAGTATGGCACTCTGTTCGTAGTATGGCACTCTGGTCGTAGTATGGCACTCTGGTCGTAGTATTGCACTCTGGTCGTAGTATGGCACTCTGGTCGTAGTATGGCACTCTGGTCGTAGTATTGCACTCTGGTCGTAAAAGTGCAATTCAAGAAGTCGTTTTCATGCACGCCACGCTCACTTAAACTACAAATCCTGTCCTGTTAAATTATGCATTACACTTCAAAGCTATCACAGACAGATCATGTTTCTCTGATGTGAGGATCTCTCCCTGTGCACAGGACTGCAGCAGGAAGATATGGAAGAAGTAGAAGTAGTAGTAGTAGTAGTAGTAGTAGTAGTAGAAGTAGTATTAATAGTAGCAGAAGTAGTAGTAGTAGTAGTAATATTAAATAGTACTAATAGTAGTAATTAACATTAATCTTAAGATCAAACGTGGAAACTGCTTTGTTCGATTGTGAAACAAATATTTACAGAATACTTTTCAAATATTTTGGCACAAGACCAAAGACACCTGTGAAATGTGAAGTATTTAAGTATTGAAGTATTGAAGTACCAGAGGGCTCCTCCCACAGACTCAGATGCAACACTTTAATCTGCATTTTTTAAAGATTTATGAAGTATCTTTAGTTTGTCTGAAGTGACATATGAATATGGTAGATTTAGCACCAGACTAACTTACATCTACAGTCTTTAAACAAAAGCAGCTGGTTTGGAAATGCCATGAGACACTTAACACATGCTGCAACGACTACAACTCCCCCCATTCAAACCAATGGAATTCTGAGGAACTTCATTTGGATTAAATCTAATATAAAAAGTTTCCAATTCTGCAGCGTCATCCCCGTCTGTGCAGTGCGAGCATAGACTGTTCACAGACGGACAATGCTAACCCTCCAGCACTATGAAGCCCAAGAGGGAAGTGTTCATGGGCAAAGTTTTTCTCCAATTCACTCTGGCTCCTTTTGACTTGCATCAAAAAGTAAACTCCTTTAACTCGGTCTTAGCAACGGTCTTAGCAACGATCTTAGCAACGGTCTTAGCAACGGTCTTAGCAACGGTCTTAGCAACGGTCTTAGCAACGGTCTTAGCAACGGTCTTAGCAACGGTCTTAGCAACGGTCTTAGCAACGGTCTTAGCAACGGTCTTAGCAACCCTCTTAGCAACGGTCTTAGCAACCCTCTTAGAAACACGTCTGCAAAGCTAACGCAGCGGAAGAAATGCTCATATAAGGAAATTGGCTCCAGCTAGCTTATG